>CATKWJ010000350.1:0-39832 GCA_949825065.1 Odontocerum albicorne | reverse complement strand
GTGTTTGGTTGGAAGAAATTAAAATATTTATCCATGTACACAATAGGAAGAAAATAAAACTATTCATTGTAACCATTTCTATCAGAAATATACAATGGAGGGATTTTCTTTCATTTTCTTTCATTAATTCACAATTATAAATGGCTGTAACCAACTTTAATACTTATAGCCTCCGTAGTCTAGTTGGTAAAATGCCTGTCTTCCAGCCCAGACATTCTAAAAAGAATCAAGTTTTCACTTAAAATTTCTTCAACACCTTTCTGGTAGGTTGGCAATAAACTCGCTAGGTTTGTAAAAATGTAGTACAACTCAATAATATAAGTAATACTTAGGGAAGTAAAATATAAATGGCATAGTTGTCCTTTAATGAAAATATATTAAAATTATTTAAAAGTAATAGAAAGAACCATTTTTAAGTAGGTACATATCATGTTGATTATCAGTTTACATATTTGTATTTTACTGTATTCTGTAAACATATTAAATATTTGAAAATATTACTCTTACTAGGTCAGATGGAGTGAGTGGAGAAATTTCAGCAGGTGGACAAACTCCTAAGTCAAAAATTTTCCATAAGCACTCATGTTATATCACACAAGATGATCTGCTGCAACCACTGCTCACAGCTGGAGAACTGATGGCACTTAGTGCAGCACTAAAGCTTCCAAGAGGTACAGGCAGAAGGCAAATCTGCACCGCGATTCTAGAGAACTTGGGACTAGCTGAACATCAACACACAAGGACTGAGCTTCTCTCTGGAGGACAAAAGAAAAGGTGAGATAAACAATTCAATGAAAATATATAAGCTTTCAAATAGATAAAATTTAAGTAAAACTTATGAGATACACTGAAGATCAAACAGTTAAGAGTGAAATTGGTTTAAGATGTTTTTAAGGGACTATTCAATAAAACCTTTTTGAGTTGAAATTTCTTAAGAGAGAAGTATTTGAAGTTCCAATATTGAGTTTTTATGACTTTTTAGATGAAAAAATATTATGAGAGTTTTTTCTGTATTTTATTACACTTATTACACTATAATCTGACAGGTTTAATTTTAATGCAGTAATTTCCTACCGCAAACCTTCTAATTCTTCAAAATTCGTCTTCCTTTAGAGGTCGGTGATCATCATAGCTGTCTTGACTTTTGAGGCAAATTTCTAAAAAAAGATATGGTATCACAATGAAACTACTCCTATAAGTTCTTCAACCAGGAGATGCGTCTCTTCCCATACTTCATCCTGACCGCCCAATCATCCTGAAATCGCCAACTGTATAGCAAATGTTTATCTATTAAGTTACGAAGTTTGTCATACAACGTATCATAAGACAAACTCAGTATAAGCATCAGCTTTCTATTGACAAAGCATTTTAAGAGTAAAATTTAAAAGTTTTTTTTCTCGTATGATTTCTCTCTCACAGTCAAATGTTCAGGTTTCTCAGCCATGATAAATCCTTAGGAGAAGCCCAGAGTCGCACCCATGCTCTTGAAGTGAACGGTTGCCAGCCTTAAGACATAAGCAATAATGTTACAATGATGTAAATGTACCGACTCTCAAGCAAAGCAGCTATCTATGGCGCTCAAACTTTTCAAACACCTATGGAACAGAAGAACATTTCTCCCGGCCACCTCTATCACACCAAATGCATAAAAAAATTGTTCTAAGTAAGATTAAAAAACACTCAGGAATGTGAAATTTTTACTCATTATTTTTTTTTAACCTAGCAATATAAATTGATATAGAATATACATTAATTCTTCATATTTACTTTTTTCAGACTTTCAATAGCCCTGGAACTTGTTAACAATCCACCAGTATTTTTCCTGGATGAACCAACAAGTGGATTAGATCAAGTGACTACTGCACATTGTGTTAAATTATTACGAAGTCTAGCAAGGCAGGGTAGAACAGTTGTATGTACTATTCACCAGCCTTCTGCCTCTATATTTGAACTGTTTGATAAGGTAAAAATATGTCTACTTGACAATTAATGTAAATGCTTTGGAATATTCAGAGAAAGTATGACGATATATAGAAGAATTTCATGGGTTAATTATATTTAAATTGTACTCTACTTGAACCAACCAGAATTACACAGACTGGGGAAATTTCTGATTGAACGTGAAAAATCAGAATGTTACATTTTTTTTAAATCTTCATCTGGAATCAAACCAAAAACTTCTGAGTGGAAGAAAAACATTCAACCGCTAAGCCGCAAAGTCCTTCTTTATGAAAATAGTTCTAAGTACAATATAAATTGTTTTGTAGATTTTTATCATCACAATTATTAAATTTGTTTTATTATACATACATATTGCAAGCTTCCCAGCCCTATTTTTTTTACTATGCTACATGTATCTAGAGATCAGAATAAAACCCTGAAACTCCATTGTAAAAAAATTGTTTGATTTAAGGATTTTATAAAATTTTAGATTCTATAGACGTAAGAGATAAGTAACTTTAGTAGAAATAAACAAAATAAAAATGTACAAAAATATGCAAGTTTATTAATGTTAAATGAGAATTAATAAGATTAATATGATTGGATCAATTCAATTCAATTTTGGAAGAACTAAATGTAAATAGTAATAGAAACCGAAGGAACTGTGTAGATGTAGAGGAGGTGAAGGAAGTATGCAGTGATAGTAGAGTTTTGTGCTCTGTCTACTCTACCAACTCCGAAAGGGAAATGGTCTGATGTTTTAAATCCTATTTAATTTCTTAATACTATCCTCTCTTTCTCCCTCACAGAATAAGACCATAATAAAGAAACAAAATATATTTGAAATGGTTTACTAGAATATCAAGTTATGACTACTTCCGATGATTCCTTGTTTCTTTATCTTCTTAGTCTTGTTGCTCATGATTTAGCATCGTGGTTCTCCGATTCGCCTCTAGGTACTGAACCATAATGAGTGCAGCACTTAATGAGGAGCTTATCACCCCTTTGTTGAAGACCATATTTTTACTCGTCACCCCTCAACATTTCCAGCCACTACCAACTACTCCAGAATTTCTTCATCTCTTCTTGCGATGTCTTAAGTTTGACTTTATACAGTTTGTAAATTAATCATAATATAGTAAAAAGTAGCTTGTCTTCCACTCAAATATGAAAAGTAATAACAGGATTACTATAGACTACTTTTTCTTCTTGCAATAGATTCTTGGTCTGTTTTTCTGCATTGGATGTGTTTTTTGGGTTTTATCCATTCTTGGAATGTGATCTGGCCAATAATGTCTTTTCTGCCTTCCCCATCTTATAAATGTCATCGGTTTCACACATTCTTCTTATTCTGTTTCTGAACCAGTCATACAATGCAAGACATTCATTTCTGATGTTTTAATACAATGTATGATTGTTGTGATATTATAACACAATGTGAAAAAAAATACATTAGAAATATTACTAAAAAAATTACAACCAAAAATGAGAATAATAGGCATTGAGAAAGTAGAAAAAAATGAGAACAATAGGTATTGTTATTAAATCTTAAAACTTAGTTAAAACGGCATTAATAAAATGTAGTTTCTTCTAGGTTTATGTGATCGCACAAGGATTGTGTATTTACCAAGGGTCTACAATAACTATGGTGCCATTCCTCTCAACAGTTGGACTCCCATGCCCCATGAATCATAATCCAGCTGATTTCAGTATGAAAAAAATTCAATTATTAGTTATAATGTATTTTAAAAGTTAATAATAGCATTTTTCTACAACAGACACATAGTCAGTTAATTTTTTCATGATTACAACATGAATGCTCTCGACTACTCACTTTTCTAAATTTCTTATGAAATATTTTTTGTAATATGTAGCTTCTTTTTTTAAATTCAAATGTATATCAAAATTACAAAATAAGATTTTTTTCTTTTATTGTTTCTCCTGAGCACCACCTATATATTTATTGAATATTTCAGTACATAAAGATATTTACACCGTTTTCTGAATTGTAAATTACATTTATATTCATGTCAATTTTTATACTTTCCATGGTTCCTTTTAACATTATTTCATTTATTAATTGACTTCTTACTTGAAGGTTTTGATAGGAATGCTTATCTAGTAGGTGTCCGTTTACTTTGATCCCTTTTATCCAGATATTTGCCTCACTATAGTTTATGTTTTTGGACACATGAAATAAAAATCACAATAAATAACCATGATATAAAAAAAACTGTCTAAATAGATGTCCAAACCAAAGCAGACCGGAATTGATTATTTTTTTAGTAAAACTACAGTTTTCCCCTCTTTAACTTTGGAAAATCTACCTCATCCACATCTGAAATAAAATAATTTATCTGCCCCTTTTTTGGGCCATTTTAGTTAATAACTTGTATTACATATGTATTTATTTATTACTTCTGTTACATTTTTAAAGTTTTTATTGCTTGTTAATTATAAACTGATGTATAAAATATCTTATATACTAATATATATATGCAATATAAAAAACGTCATTTCTATTAAAAAAAATAATTCTTGATCATTTTTTTCTGATAGTAAAATTCACTCGCTGTGATGATTATTCAGACCCCATTAATCACTGTAAGAAAACACCTACTGTAAGTAACCTTTTACGTACAACTGAAATATTACTCAATGTTACATTTTTATATCAGTTATAGAATTGACAGAAGATCCTCATAACATCAAAAGACTATCAGAAATAGCAGAAAATGGAAAATTAAACAACAATTTAGAAAAACCAACTTCTGATATCAATGTTGAAAATCCTACAGTAGTAAAGAGCATCGAAGACAATCCACTTAATGGGATCACCTTTGAAAGAAAAAATTCACATACATCAATGACATCTCAAATATCTCATATAAGTTCCACAATGGCGTGGATAAAAATGAGAAGACTTTCACTGGATTCAGATGTCGAGTTTGCAACATCATCATTTAGACAATTTTATATATTACTTATACGGATGTTTTTACAAATATGGAGAAATTCTGTAGGTAATTATGTTTCATCATCTTTAAATAATAATGGAATCATTTAAGTATCTGTTTGATTCTGCCAGCAACCACACTATAATAAAGAACAAAAAATAAGCTTCAATCTACACTAGAAGATAGAACTATTCTTTTTCCTTTTTAGAGCATAACATCATTAACCAATGATGATGGAATTACCCCAAAGGGACTTCTTCTCTAGGACAGCAAATCTAAGTGGTAAAAAGATAACAGGGACAGTGAACTAAAGGTTTAACATTACAAAGGGAAAATAACCCATATTGTATTATATACTCCATGCCTTAGGATTTTTTTATTTTACCATATTGATTCACAATTTAATACGCAAGATTCAAGTCTGAAGGTTATTTGAATAGTACAAAATGCATTAATCAAAGGTACTGCAGACATACTTCTTATTAGTTCTGTTAATATTATGGGCGAGCTTAATGACTTGATACCAATTTTCCGATGTCAGTTTTAAAATTACGAGTACTAAGCAGGAGATTTAGATCACAATGTTCAATAATTTCAAGTTGATTTCTTTCCTTCATGAGAAGTTAAATAACAACGCTAAAATTGAATTCCACCAAATTGATGTTGGAAACATCATGAGCTTTTTAACTACTATCCATAATGCAGGACAGCATACAGAAATTTCCCTCTGTAACCAAAATACAGTAATTTGTAAAATGGTCAACCAGTGTTCCGTATTCCTTCTATCACCCCCCTACTGCTTCCTTGACTCTTGGCGCCCCTCTTAATACTTTGAACATCCCCCCGGAAGTACCATTCACTTTGGGAATAATTTATATCTTGAATTTCAATATGTATACTCCAATTAACCTATTTTAAAGCATGCTTTTTCGATTCCCAAGAACATTAGTAATCAAATAAAATAGTATATCCAGAAATAGGGCTAATAGATTCGTCCTAATCTTTCTCAAGAGTTCATTATTTAAAATAAATGAAGTATAGAAAAAAATATATTACTATCAATTTTTTTGATTTTCTGCTTGATTTATTCTCTTCAATACATGCCGTGTTGAGAAATTTAACAAAGACACAAACATATTATTAACAGAACACACTGGGTGTCTGTTTGTATGGACACACAAGGTATGTCCTCAGCATGTTAACCCATTTAGATTTCATTTTGAGTTTATGTTATATTTTTTTTAGGTATTTGGATTCAAACTATTCATCATATATTATGCGGAATCTTGATTGGACTTAGCTTCCTTGGCTCAGCAAATAAAGGGGAATTTATGTTCAATCATTTGAAATTTTGTATCGGTGTCACAATATTTTTTGCCTATACACAAATAATGGTTCCAGTTTTAGTTTGTAAGTATAAAACATTTTTTTTTATTATTCATCTACTTGTTTGACTGTCAATTTCCATGATGCTTACCAATTGTGAAAATTAACAATCAACCATAGCTATCAATCTTTATGATAATCACGATTGTCATCATGCCATCTTAATTTGCTTGAAGCAGCATCTCTACAAATAGTACTGTAATGGAATTACTTCCGTAAGTTCCTCAACTAGGAGATGCACCTTTTTTTTGTAATTTGCATTTTCTTAATTTTCCCCTACAATTTGAGTCACTATTCTATAGAAGCGGCATATTTCAAAAGCTTTTGCTTTCTTTGCAGAGGCTTGAGTAAGTCTTCATGCTTCAATGCCAAAAAATTCCTGTTACACAGAACATCCTTAATTAACAAGCTACTTTGTACTATCTTCACATTATTCTTTTAATACTGGTTCCATCAATCATTCAGATACTGGTGTTGTTTGACTACTTCTACTTTTTTTTCGGTTCATTGTAAGATAGTAATAGTATTTAAAATAGCAGTAATGTGAAATCTCTGAATTGTTTAGGTTCTTTTAAATTATTTGACGGAACTAAGTTTTTCCATTATTATATACAATAGTTAATATTGTTGAAATACAAATCCCTTCTTAACCCAATCCATAACATGTTTTGTAAATCTCGAATGTTCCAATAAGTATAATATATATTGACAAGTTTCTAATCTTAAAACCTCTTTGGCCTTGAGGACCTCCATGGCCTAGTTAATAAGATGCTTGACTTCAAACAGGATGTATAGGGTTTGATTCTCGCTGCCACCCAAAAAATAAAAATAAAAAAGTAAACAGATCAAAAACAAATGAAAACAAAAAAGATGTTTGCAAATGTCACCAAAAACTGGGAAAAGAGAAGGAAATAGGATCTATGGAGAGTATGTTTCTTCATTGAAGAGATATGATATTTCTAAGTACCTCTCTATTCATTTGAGTAAAGATTGTAAGGAGGTCCTAGGATTTAAAAAAAGTCTGATCACAATACTCGCACATGCCGAATGTCATTTACAATATGTAAAATGACAAACCTCGAGTTCCTTACCCAAAGTAGTTCTAAACCCGAAGGCTCGATTACTAGGGCTGATGACAATATTATCTCTCAGTCATGCTCTTCACTATATCTGAATTACCAATTTGGATATATTTTCGTTGGCACCCACAAGTGTTCTAGTCTAAATTTCACTAACCGCCCCATTAACATATTTTTGGTTGGTCGGAAGAGATTGCCATATAGTAATAAGCTCACCAAATTGTTCTGTATATACAGCGCTAGGTTGAACTGTGCTTGAAAATTACCTCAATACTTTAATTTTCAGATCCGATAGAAGTAAAACTTGTCAAAAAAGAATATTTCAATAGATGGTATGGTCTGGCACCATACTATGCAGCTCTTACCGTCTCCAAATTACCACTCCAAATCTTACTAAATATAGTGTTCTGCAGCTTAACATACTTCATGTGGGGATTACCAGCAGAGTTAACAAGATTTGTGGTATTTTGTATTGTGGGAAATATGGTTTCGCTAGCAGCAGAGGCAGTAGGTCTTGCTATTGGGTCTGCTTTTAGTGTTACAGTAAGTATATTCTTATACACAGTATTTACAAAATACAAATCAAAATTGGGATTACTGATGTGGAACGAACTTCAGTTTTAGGGTTCGAATGATTGACTTATGTTTTTTTTTTATTATCTGCACTAATGCAAGCTCCACTGAAAAATATGTTTGAGAGATGTTTTCATGTTGAAGGAGAACTTAAGAGTTCACAAAACGGTGCTGATTCTTAAAATCAATAATCATCATCTATAAGTACATGAAGTTTTACCTTACATTGTTATTGACATTATGCTTCCAGAAACCTTTCTTCTCTTAGCTGATTAGATGGTTGGTTGAGATAGTTGTAAGAGATTGCCAGACTTCTCTCACTTTCAAACATTTTTTCTCTCCTTCAGACAAATTTGGTAACTAACTTTTTACTTAACAGATAATTCACTACTACTTCTGTGGTCTCGTTAAGATGCTTCTCTTCCAACTCGGGAGTTGTGGGTTCGAGTTTTATTGGCACCCAAATTTTTCAAAAAGGCTTCCACTAGTATTTTGTTTTAAGGTATCTTTAACATTTTTGTGGTTGATTGGATAAGAGAGTCACATTGCAATAAGCCTGCCAGGTTGTACCATATACAATAAAAGCATAATACAAAATACAATAGTGCTATTGTCACTCATGAGATATGAAAGCTAAACCTGGGCATTGAATAAGAGCAGAATAAATGTGGTAGAAATGGGCACTTTGCATAGAATATCTGATATTAAAATGTTTGATAGAGTAAAAAATTATCAGATAAAGGATAACTGTTTGTTAGAGAAAATTTTATAATAAAAATTAAGAAAGGAATCTTGGGATGATTTGACCACCTTGAGAGTCGTGAAAGACTAATGAAACAAATATATATGTCTGAAATGAATGGGCAGCGAGGAAGAGGTAAACCGTGAAGAGTGGAAGGAGACTTGGTGAAAAAAAATTACTGAGAGAAGGGTAAGAAGTAGGGAAATCAAATTCGTAACAAATACCTCCAAAAAACGATTGGTAAAAAGCATTATATTAATGTGGAGAAAAATGTTTTAAACACATGTTTGTTCATAAATACTTTTATTATCCCTTGATAGAAATATATACTATTGTATTCACAGCTGAATGTACTGAATCATGTGGAAAGTGAGAGCTTTACTCATTCCTTTATTTTATCAGATTCACAAAGCTCTTCTCAAGGTGCTTTCTCCTATTGTAGGTTGACCGTCATCATGGCAATCTATGCACAAACCACTCTTCATAAATTAAAAATGTCCCCATTTCTCTACCCAAAGGATTCCATAATCTAAAAATAAGAAATTAAATTTAAAAATTGAAAATCAACAAAAAAATGTATGCTTAACATGGATCACTAGCCACTGTCATCACAGGGAACAAAAAACCAACTCCTTTAACCAAAGAAGCCATATATAACAGTATAAGCCTTTTCCATAAAATTCCTGTACTGTAATTACCTTACTCCAATTACCAGGAATAAAATGATGTTCTATTAGCAAAATAAATGGGACTCCAAATCGAAAGCCAAGGGAAAATATTATAAAACATTGCAACCGAAAGTGCAGTCTAGCCCTTGGTTTCGTTATATGATCCTAGATAAGTAATTATCTGTGATGTGTCAGATGCTAATGGATATTCTTCATACAAATCCACATTTGACAAAAATCCAAGTTTTAAATTCTAGCATGTCGAATGTGGCTCCAGTGAGGGAATATTGGATTGTAGATTTTTTGAATGCCAATTAAATTATGCATATTCCCCCTTTTATAAAGATCTACTTTTGACGAATAACTCAATGCTAACCAATATGAGAATACTTATTACAAACATGTCTCCTCATTTGTAATGGAATAAAAATTAAAATGAGTA
The DNA here is from genome assembly GCA_949825065.1 of Odontocerum albicorne. Lineage (NCBI taxonomy): Eukaryota > Metazoa > Arthropoda > Insecta > Trichoptera > Odontoceridae > Odontocerum > Odontocerum albicorne. Next base: position 30,044 of record CATKWJ010000350.1, on the reverse strand, counting down.
TTCTTATTTGATAAACGTGGCATCATTTCAAATTATTGAAATAATACTACATTTGTGAGGTCTGACTGTGCTTCTAGTACATATTCTGCATTTTCAATTAACCTAATCAATTCACCATAGCTCGCTGGGAACGCCCAAATTTTGATAAAAAGTTATTTAAAAAAACCTCTTCGTCATAAAAACGACTTTTATTAAAGTGTTTATATTTTTTCCAGAATGGCTGTGCTATAGGACCTTTATCAATTGCACCTTGTTTAGGATTGGCAATTTATGGATTCGACTTTGCAAAAGAAATTCCCTGGTTTATGCAGATATTGATGCGTTTATCATTTATTCGATGTGGTGCAAAAGCAATGGTATTGACAGTATTTGGATTCGATAGAAAAACGTTAGATTGTGATGATGTTTACTGCCATTATTCTAAACCAGATGTATTACTCAATTATCTCGATTTTGCAACGAGTTCAGTTTGGTTTGAAATTTTGACACTAATAGCTATATTTATTGTTTTTAGATTGATCATTTATTTAAATCTTCGAAGAAGATTTGCAACTTAATTCTAAACTAATTGCACACAAGTTTTATTTTTAATTCATATATGCAAAGAACTAACCATGTCAAAAAAATCCCTACTCTCAGTTATTTTAAGGCTAATTCTGGCTATAGATTAAGCTTTGAGAATGCTTTGTTATTTAATATGAGTCTATAATATACGTCTTATACAATAATTATTATAGTTAATTAGGTATTTCATTCTAGAAAGAGGACAATTTGTGCCAATGACAATTTAAAGAAAAGTAGAGAATATAAAAATGTTTGGAAAACTACTGTAGTATTTAAGTTTTGACAGTAAATTAAAATTTGTGACTGTTAAATTAATTAATGGAGAATTAAAAGCGAGTTAGTGGGATATGTTGAACAGTCGGGGGACATTTTTAGTGGTGTAAAAATCATATATATGGATACTCAAAGAAAACGTGTTTAAGGGTTATTTCTCATCTCACACACGCATGTCGAGTTTTCTTTAATACAGATTTTATAGGTTAAAAGGTGGCTTCCAATCAGACAGTGTCCTATTTTCATCCTGCATATGATTTGTTTGGAAAAGTTTATTTTGTGGAATGAAGGCTTGGTGAGAATTTTAACCTGTTTTAGAGAATTTCATTGTGATAGATAGCCCCTATACAAACAGAAAATTTAAATAATAACACTGAACTCAAATACAACTCTATTCTCTATGTGTCGCATTGATCGTTTTACTGAGGTAGTCAATTTACTTGATTGCTGAAGATAATTCTTACGAGTGTTTGAAAATTTTAACAAAAAATAAATATTTCTATTAATTTTGGAATTGATAAAAATTGAATTTATTTTTAAGCATACTATTGGAAATAGATTATTGGAAAAATCTATTATCATAATCTTCTAATTATGCGTTAATGTGGACCACTTTCTATTATGTATGTATGTTTTCCAAACCTTGAATTGAATTGTGTGATCATACTTGGAATTCAAATTTTTACAAAAGGATCTGTGTGGTTGAAAGGCAAAACTGAACTCTACCTAATTCTACTCTAATATAGAAATAATTGAACATTTCATTCTGTGATCCAAAGTATTTAGAATTGATCTCATCCAATCTTGGATGAATAAAGTAGGGATACTTGCTGTTGAAGTATGGAATGGCTATGAAATAATCTTATGATTACAGTGAAAATAATAAACTTGAATGAGCACTTTTTAACATTAAAATGAGCTATACACATAGGTAGACATTTTTTTAACAAATCAATTGATAACATAATAAATTGATACAAATTTATAAAAGATACTATTTTATGGCTTTGAAAAAGCAAATTAAGTAAATGAATAGAAAGTAAGTCGGTAATCTTGATGATTCAAGTGAAATTTGAGAAAATATTAGAAAATTTCAAATGAACCTAAGGTTATTTTTTATTATTTAAAAAAAATGTTAAAAGTATACTGTCTCCTAATTATAACATTTCTACCATATTTGTTTTTACATTTCTCAAAACCATGTTTAATGCACTGTATCAATTGAATTCTAAATGTCTTAGAATGCAACGATAATAATTTAGAATACGAAACACTTCCCAAAGCCTTTTAATACAATAATTATAAACCAGAATAAACTTGTACCAGTTTTATTCTAAAGACTTTAAAATACCACATATACTTTGCTCAATTACGTAAAATTAAGAATTAGGGTATTTTAGTTAAAAGGTCATTTTTCTGCACCCTAGATCATCCAAAATAATAAAATACATCCTCATATTTCGGTACATTTTACCATTTAAACTAAAAAAAAATTGTTATGCACAACCACATATTGTTAACTCTTTGAACTATCATCACATATTGACGATTTCGATAATCTGAATTTATTATTAAGTTGACAACCATAATCGGTATGTATTCATTAATTACGGTTTCAAAGTGAATAAAATACAATTTTTGTTATTTTAAATAAATTGCTGAAACAAACATTTTTGGTGAATAAAATTGAATACTTTTGAAAATGAAAAAAAAGAACGTACTATCAGAGCAAAGAGTACATTTAAACTTGATTACTAATTTTTTGTTCTCAAATATTCGTGATTTATTTCAAAATATTAAGGTCAATTGTGTCATTAGGTTAGTAGAAGAGGTTAAAAATCTCTAAAAAGGCTTTATCAAAATCCAGAATATTGAAAGATTACTCTGTTTTATAACAATTTGTTTATAGTTTTTTATTTTTATAAAGTATGCAATAAGAGGATGTGATATATTGTAATTATTTAAGTTAAATGAATTTCTTCATACATATTTGTGTTTTTATCAACCTATTCACCTTTATTCACATGTAAGCAATTAGTTAAAATATTTTAACCTAAATCTTATTTTACACCTCCATTCTCGAAGAACTGAGAACCACCGACAGATTGTCAACAATATGCTTTCGGCGAGTCCTCCGATCCTTTGGACACATTGCTCATGGCCAAGGAGACAGTTTGGAGAGTTTGTGATTACTGGAAGTATGGGAGGATGACGCACCAGAGGAAGAATCCCAATGTGTTGGACTTACCTAGTGAGACATACCACTGGACTACCCTTCGAATCACGGAGTGTAGAGATAGATGAAGAGGAGTCATCAGAGGCTATCATGAGTCACGGTGATCAGTCATGAGCTACACGACAGAATGAAGATTTTATGAATAAATAAAATTGTAAATAAGTCACTTTTATTATTTATTCATTTGTATTTTTACAATCAAATAAAGCACTATTCAATATCATCATGCTACAAAATACCTCCATCTAGGTTGATCCCTAGTCCGGCACTCCATATCCTCCCACATTAGGTCAGAAATTATAAATTAATGTATACATATTAACAGACTGGAACTTGGGGACAAACAAATTAATAATTCCAGATAAGACCTCAATAATGAATAAAATAAAAATGTCAAATATCAAGACATGTAGAGATAGTTCAAACTACCTTAGTCATAATGTAACAATAGGCAGACAAAATCTAAGGAAAATTTCTCTTGAATAATCAGTAAGGTTTGATAAGCTGGATTCCTATTTCGATGCCCTCTTCCTCTTAACTATTTTCCTTTCGTTATTGGTGACATTCAAAGACGTTTGATTGTTTTTTTTCTTTCGTTTCTGCATTTTATTTGTTAAACATGTTTGAATTTGTTTTTCGATTGCTTTTTCTGTTTGTGTATCTAAAAAGCTTGTAACCTTTCACCCAGCAATTTGTGCAAAGTTTGTTACTATTATCTGGTTTGCAGAAACATAAAATAAAATTAAAAAAAAAGGGTCCACTAAAAATAAAGGTGGACAATACAATAAGGAAATATGTCACTTTATGATGGATACAAGACACAAATAATCAAGACAGAAGTGGAGATGGCAGGCGGAAACCGTATGTTCTGCAGAGGGCACTTACATGTGATGGAGTTCATATATGTCAACTGTATTGATGACCGAATTGGTAAGACGTTTGTTTCCACTCAGAGGTTACAGGTTTGATTCCCAATGGTATTCGAAAAAATAAATAAAAAAAGAGGTATCAATTTGATGAAAGAGATCATCTGATGACATGCGCAAGTGTTGTTACCTCTTTAAAAAATACAATAAACACTCGGTATTTGAAATTAAAAAGATTATAAACTTTCAGTAAAATATATTTTATATCAGCTAATAGTCAATTTACACTATTATTATAACTATTTCTTAGCCTGTTTTTCTTTTCTTTTCTTCACATGTTTCTTTACTTTAGTTTTTCTTTTTTCAGCTTGTGAGGCTTTGACAGCTTTTTTTCTTGATTTCCTGGTTTCTGGTGATTCATCTCTTGGTCGACCTCCTCCCGTTCTTTTAGATTCTATAAAACATATTTGTAATATAAAACAACTACATATATTTTGATTACATCACTGGATAAATATATAAGAATTAATATAAAGCATTGTATTTCCTAATTAAATTTTATGTCTTCATCTTACATACATAACATTTTATATAATTTATGGCATAAATTAGTGTTCAAGAAATCGGAAAGTATTTTAATAAACATACTTTCTTAGTGTAGGACCATCAAAGGCATGGCCCATTCATTGACACAGAAGAAAGTAATGACAGATGCAGTAGTGTATAACAATACCCGTCTCAAGTGGAAACAGATCACTGGAGTCATGTGTGACACAAGTGATTTAGATTTTGACACTTGTGTATAAAGTGTTGTATGACTGATGATGGTGAATATGGAGTAGATACCGTAGCAAAGGGATGTAAGTATGGAAAATATGGATACAGTTTGGAGGACATCCAAGTATTGAAAGTGGTACAACACAACAAAGTACACCAGATAGATAAAGCAGCCGCCACTTAACAATATGAAGTTAGAAGAAAGAAAAAAATACATACCGCCATTTTCACTATCCGATTCTCCTGAACAGTCGGAATCATCATCATTAGACTCATTCTCCTCATTAGATAATATTTCTGGTTTAGTCGCTGCTCCAGATAAATCTGATTTTAGTCCAATGAGCGTCTTATAAACTAAGTGGTCAGTGGTCCCAGTTTTAGCTAACCTTATATCACGTTCAACATCTACAACCTAAAAGAAAAAAAACAGTTTATAATTTATTCAATACAATACACACAAAATAACTACAACAGTTTATATATTTAAAAAAATACAAACCTCAGCGAGACGTTTTGGGATATATGCATTTTTAAAAACTTCTTCCTCAATTCTTTCCTGGGCAGTCATTTCATCATAACTTCTGTTTGCGATATTATCAGAAACTTTATCTAAATACTCTTCCATATTTGAGTCAGTTATGTTAGCATCAGTAATAAAATCAAATAGTTCCTTTACTGTCATTGTAGCTACGCCTTTTTTCCTAAAGAAGTCTGATATATTGGTGCAATCTTTTCTCAAAAATAATAATGACTGCGGATGATCGTGCTCTACAGATTGTGATACATCAATGGTGACAATTTCACCATCGTGGTAAAGGAGATTAAATTCTGACAAATCAGCATGAACCAGTTTGCATTTATTATACAATGTCCACATCATGATTATACAATCTCTGTACAGTGACCTTGCTTTGGATGTTGATATCTCAACATCTTTTAACTTTGGGGCAGGCCAGCCATCTTTCCCAATAAATCCCATTAGTAGAACATGACTTCTCAGCAATACGGGCTCTGGCACATTCAAGTTAGCGCCATGCATTCGAACTAGATTTCTCATTTCCTTCTCAGCCCAAGTCCGGACCATCTTTCTAGGATTAGATTTACAATATCCATGCCTAAAACGAAACTCTCCAGAAACATATTTATCACGATCTTTAAATACCAAAATTGATGTTTTATAAACTTTAATTGCAAAGTCTTGTCCACTTTTAGATGTAGCATGATACACATTAGCTTCTTTACCAGTTGATATACATCCATTTATCTCCGATATCAGGCCCCTGCTTAAGAGTTTGAAAATAATTATTCTTGTGCGAGGGTCCATTACTTGTTCAACTGTAGCTCTATCATGTTTATCTTTAGTTCTAATTCTTTCTCCATCTGCCTTCTTAGAACTTTCAATTAAAGAATTGGCAGCATAACCGGATAAGCCAGGTGCTTCATATCTCCCAACATTAATTCTATTAGTATATTTTTTGAATAATTTATCTGTTGGTTGGAAACTACTTATTTTCTCTGAATTTGCCTGTGTATTCATATTATTTCCAGATACATTTTTAAGCAAAATTTGTTCATCATCATCTAAATCTACATCCCACTCATAAGGTTCTTCATCTGAGTACTCTTCACTGTCTTCCAAGAATTCATTGTTAGCCAAACTGGACAAAACAGTCTTTATTTCCTGAAAAATAAAACTCAATTTCAATATTTTAATTCCATTTCAACTAATTTAACAACTAAAATTTTGTATTTTACTTATTTTTAGTAATAGATTAGATACTTATTTTACATGTTTTATGAAGTATGCACATAAAAGTATATATCTAAAAGTATTTCATACAAGAGCTTTAACAGAATTATTTCTACATATTTTAGGGTACTAAAAGGTAAAGTAACAAAAATATGTATAAAAAATTTCAATTTTGAAAATGTTTAATCTCTATAAATTGAAAAACAATGAATCCGATTGTTGCTTTAAAACTCAGCTGAACCGATTATGATAAGGTTTTTTTTTTAATAAAAAATATTTCTTAAGAATTTTTTATGAGCTATAAATTAAAATAATTAGAAAATTAAGCAGTGATAAAAAAAATTGACACAAGTTGGAAAAAAATCTTCAAGTGGGACATTAAACTTTAATGCAGTGGTTAAAACAAAAGATGTACATAAAAATAATGTGCGACAAAGTTCTTAAGATATACGTCAAAAAAAATAATATACTTAATAGTTTTGAATTATATTTTAGATTGTTTTTTTTCTGTAAAATTATTTCTTTGTAAAAATATATCTCAAGGTTTTATAAATTGTAAGACGTTTTAAGGATTATATGAAAATATTTTTGATGTCTCCATAAGTATAAACTGTGAACCCAAAATCTATAGCGGTGAGTTGAGAAATGTATTTTGAGTTGACATGGAATAACTCTGATGGCAAAATAAAATATTTCGAATCAAGAATGTGTATTGATTCTTAGTTAGGAAATTACTAAAATTATATTATCGTTGCTGGGCCTCGTAGTCCAAGATCCCCTCACCATTCCAACGTTAATTTAGTTGAAAAGTGAAGTTGTGCCATGGAGATTTTTCAATCTTTCCTTCCTTCCTTCTCCTCTTCTAAATGAGTAATCCGTTGCACATCAGCAAACTCACTGGCCATATCGCTGTACTGGATCTGATGGCACACCTGAAATGAGAAGATCGGAGCACACCGACATGTTTTTTTCCTTTTTTATTTTAAATATCTGTGACCGAAATCATGGGTATCCTTATACCTCCGAATACTTGGTGGAAAAAATGCCTGTGTCATTCAAGGGCAGTAACACAGCGTGGGGTTCAAACCGGCGACCTACCGCAAGGAGGTCCAGTGTGTTACCGCGCGGCCATGCAATTAAACTATATACACCAAATTTTAAACGCACATATTCCAACATAAACCTAAAATTAATGTCATCTAAATGTCAATTTCAAATTCCACGATACATACCACCACGCCATTTCCCCATTGGGATAGGTAGAGAAGATAGTGTTAGACTTTCTTATCTCGACACACACATCCTTAGCCTCTTCCACACGTATACACCATATCATACAACTCCTACGATTTCTTTGACTTTCTATGTTTCCTTGTTTCAACATATAATTCACTTAATTCAACCATACTTTCCGTGGTCTTCCTCTACCACGCCTTCTACTTACATTGGTACTGTATAATTAATTGTGTTAGTCTTTCTTCATTCATGCTCATGCTCAAACCATCTCAGAGTGCTTTTCTACATCTTACTCAACACATCAGCTTTAAGTTCACATTTATCCCTTATCTCTTCATTCCATATTCTATTCTTCTAAGCGCACGCATTTCTACAGCATTTATTCGGCTCCCGTCAGTTTCACAATACAATAAAATATTATGAAATCAACAAAACCTTACATTCGAACCTATGTTTTATCATTTTTTTACACCTATTGTAGAAATTCTTTTTATAACTTTAAAATAAATCAAAACTAACAATTATTTTCTAAATATAAAAATTACACAATCATAACTAGTCCATACAGATTCGACTAATTTGTACAAAAATGTGACAAAAAGATTTATAAAAATAATGTATAAATATGGCAATTTATTCAATTTTAATTCTCAGTAGTAAAAGCTAAAAAAAACGAAATATAATATACAAATTTCTTACTTTAAATGTTTTTAATGGATCAACAGTTTCGCTTTCTTCGTCGCTAAATTGTCCTTCCACTACTGCTGACATTGTGATCGAATAATCATCCACAAATTAGAAAAAAGATTCAAAAAATACACAACAATGGGAAAATATTAATGAAAATCTGATTGAAAAGTTCAGCGTAACCATTTGTGACTAGAGAACTGTAGCGCACGTGGTTTAAAAGAAGTTTTGACAGATCAGAATGACCTGTCACTCTCTTTTTGAATAATGGCTGTGAACTCTTATATATGAAGGAGTATACGCCAATGTCAAGTGATGTAGAATGACCCGTCAACACCGATGTATTGCTAAAATTAATTTTGTATTATCTCTGGCGTACTCCCTCATAATAATATAACAAACCACAACTGTCAAATACTATATCCAAATCAACATACCTGTTTCACCAACCCCCGTAGCCCTTCTACACTGGACATTGCCGTAGTCAAAAACTACCCTAACATCTCTGGCTTGACTGCTCTAGAAGCTCTCTCGTCAGACCACCTCCCAGTCTACTTCACATTGGGAGTGAGGCCGATTTCTAGCCTCAGGGAGCAGTACGACTACGCCAATGCTGACTGGAAGGGTTACAAAGCCTACCTCCACAACCAGCTCTGCCTATCACCAGAAACTCTGGTGAGCCCACAGGACATCGGTACCGCGATAGATACCATCTCCACCTTCATCCATAATGCCCGTGATGAAAATGTTCCCCTCAAAATTGTCACTCCATACAAAATAAATCTTACTCCTCATATCAAACTCCTTATATCTCTAAAAAACAAACAAAGACAGACCTACAGACGTACACTAGACAAACGTGACAAAACACTTCTAAACATCCTCCAAGATGAAATCAAAAAAGAAATCCGCCTACTTAAAAACCAGCTATGGCAGAGAAAATTGGCAGCTCTAGAACCGGGTAACGGTACTCTCTGGCGAGTCGTCAAGGGTATCAAGTGCTCGTCTCAAAGCATACCACCTCTGCGCACAGCCTCAGGGTTGGCTGTTTCTGGCATTGACAAGGCTAATGCCCTGGCGGACGCTTATGAGAATACGTACTCAATCACTTCCGATCTTGGAAATGTTGATGTCAACAAAGCTGTCGAGGACACTCTCACCAGCTTTGCTTACTCCCCGACCAACCAAAACGAGGTGCAACTTTGCACCCCGTCCGAAATTGGTCGTATCCTTGACAGACTTAAAACACGAAAAGCACCCGGTCCCGACAATATACACAATAGTCTTCTTAAACAGTTACCACTCAAAGCGAGGATTTTTCTTACTAAAATAATAAATGCTTCACTCCTTAATGGCTATTTTCCGAGTATTTGGAAAGTAGCCAATATTGTTCCTATTCACAAGCCAAATAAACCAACTAGCTACAGGCCCATCAGCCTTCTTCCAGGTCTTGGCAAGATTCTTGAGAGAGTGGTTGCCTCAAGGTTAGTGTTCCATCACGAATCCAATAATACATTCCCTCATGAGCAATTTGGATTTAGGACAAGACACAACACGGTCCAGCAACTTACCCGTGTCGTGGAAGACGTGTCGATGGGCTTCAATAGGAACAGAAGTACTGGCATGGTACTGCTGGACCTCGAGAAGGCTTTTGATACTGTCTGGCACGATGGCCTTCTTCACAAACTTCTCCTCACTGGCACTCCACTCTATCTCGTGAAACTACTTCAATCCTACCTTTCCAATAGAAGTTTCACAGTCACCACTCATCATTCTACGTCATCCGCCAGGCCCATCCCTATGGGTGTCCCCCAAGGCAGTATACTTGGACCATGTCTATTTAATATTTACACACACGACATTCCTACTCCCCCAAACTGTAAACTCGCACTATTTGCTGACGATGCGGCATGCTACGCATCGTCACTCAAGGTGGATCGAGCTGGTCGCCGTCTTCAGATTGCTCTTGAGATCCTTGAGAAATACTACCAGGACTGGAGGCTCAAAATCAATGACGCCAAAACTGAGGCCATCATGTTCTCCCGAAAAATCAAGGAAAGAGTGCCATCGATGCCCTTATTCATCGGTGGTTGCCTGGTTGAGTGGCAGAACGTGGTTAAATACCTCGGCCTGCACCTTGACCGGCGACTGACGTGGAAAACCCATTTGAATACCATCAGACAGAAGGGTCACAAGGGCATAGGGGCTATCAGTTCGATATTTCATCGATGCAGCTTCCTTTCACCCAAAAATAAGCTCCTCCTCTATAAAACCCTTATTCGTCCTATCTTGACCTATGCTGCACCCGTTTGGGGTAGTGTGAGCAATACGGATCACCTGAAACTCCAGAGAGTGCAGAACAAGGCATTCAAGATATCTTTTAACACCCATCCCAGAACAAATCTTACCCGACTTCACGCTGAACAGCGAGAAGAAACCCTACAACACCACATCCTCGCTTGGACCGTGAAGTTCTATAAAAGCCAACAAAATCACAGAAATCCCTTAGTCGCTGCCCTGGGGGCTTACGAGAGTAAATCCGACCTACCCTTCCGTTATAAGCACAAGCTCCCGAAGCATTATCTGTTGCCTGACTAGTCCACCTACAGTATTAGCTGGGACGACCAAGGTCTGAGTGAATGTGATGGAATACAAGTAGCCTGAACGAGTGGACTTGTTTTTGCTGAATAATTAGTGTAAGAATTGTTATCTAGTTATAAGTAGTATGTAGGTGTTAATTATTTCTAAGATCTCATATATTAAGATTGAATAAATAAAATAAAATGATATGTAGGAAAATAAGTTTAAATAAGTTCATAAATTATAACATATAATTAAGATTAGTTAAGTAATAAATTTGTATATAGGTATAGCCTTGACAAATGTTTGTATAGTAATTTACTTGTTTAATAAAAAAATAATACAAATAATAATATAACATGGAAGTTTGAAGCCTAAGAAAATTGTCTTTGGCTAAAATATAAGGATGAAATCCTGCGTTATAATATTGATTCAACAAAAAAAGTTAAATAAATTGTTAGTTAATCAAAATACTAGATTACAACTTAGCATAGTCAACCAGCGGGTATCCTTTGGGCTTACTAATGATCGATCGTTATATACTTCCAGGATGACAGAAAATACATTTTTAATGATTTATGAAACCAAATTTTGCTATAAAATTTGACTCGTATCCGATTAATTTAATTTATTACAAAAACTATACTTGAAAAGGTTTCCAAGTAATTTTAGACAAACGAGGTTGTAGTTTATATTTACCTGGAGTTGATAAAAATTCATCCGGGTCATTATATAATAAGACGTGCCCAAATATATAATAATAGCCAGCATTATCAATGCAAATGCTCTAGTAGATAGTAACATACCATAAATATGACTTTTAATATTTTATCTTCCTTGTTATATTTTGATAAAACTCGTTTGGAGCTGACTCAAAATTAAAATAGAACTCACTTGAAACCTGACGTTATGGTTATACATAATGACGTCAATTTCTTTATCGAATATTTTTCTAATTCATATTTTACTAATGTTTCAAGCTAATCGAATGCTTATACCCAAGCTGTTGTCTTGCATAGACTGTTTTTTTTTGCTATTAGACTAGATTACCACTTGACGGTAGTTACACCGCGAGATTTTTTGCGTGAACTTGAGAACAATCTACTATGGCCGAATTTCTACTTGACCACGGTGATACCGTGAATTATTTATGAGAACTTCATAGCAATCAGCCAATGGTTAAACATTAAAGATAGGCAAACACATAACAATCCTAGCTTACTGCGATTATTTTACGATTGATCGGGGTTGACTCAAAGGCAGCTCGCAATATAACTACGATCAAATGGATTGACAGATACCTTCAGGCAACCTAACAATCTGACAGCACAGTAAGAATTTTTCTTCAATAAAATGGTATCACTGAACACGCCCAAAATGGGGTAAATATATTTTTACGTATTACAACTATTTACTACATGACGTTTCGGTAGTTTTCGTTATCAAAATTGACAAGCCGAACAATCACCGAGTTTAACCGCTGTAGGGAGAGGCGGAATTCTTCAAGGGGGCTTAATAAATCCTATTTAATTCGTGTTGACGGCCCAGAGTCCGCGAATTACATCGGAATTTATTATTATTTTCGCACAATCTCAAAATTTCCTATAGCAGGTAAACTTTTATAATTTATTTAACTGTTCAAGTCTATCGCGTAAGCAGGTGAATCATCTAAATATTATGTTCAAATTGAAGATTTTTTTATCTGAAGAACTTGATTTTGAATAATTTTATTCACTGATACATATTTTTTTTAGAATCCAACCAAAATGGCCCAACCAATTTCTATCGGAGACTCTTGCAGCCCCATTACTTGCCATGCCTGGAATAAGGATCGCTCTCGTGAGTCATTTATGTGCTATCCTTATAATTATTATAACTATATATCGTGCTTTTTAAAAAGTATTCATTTAACTAAACCAAATTATTAAAATGCTCTTGATCCTACTTAACTAAATTGTTCAATAAGAGCACTCGGAGATAATTTGTGGATAGAATGAATGAAGAAAGACTAACAAAAAATATAGTGCAAATGCGAGTGGGTGGTATGTAGAGGAAAACCGAGGCAAGTATGGTTGGACTAAATGTATATTTTGAAAAAATAAAATATTAAGTCAAAGGAATCGTAGAGCTGTATGGATTTGGAAGAAGCCCTCTATCCTCTGCCTACCCTGACAGGAAATAGCGTGATGGTATGTATGTTGTAATTATCTATCATATATATTGGGTGTACAAATTAGTTGGGTCCGTTTTTTTGTGTTCAAAAATGCATATATTTCTAAACAAAATGAATGAACAGATCAATTAAAGTATTGTCCATCGCTGGCTACTACTTTTTCCCATCTCTCAGGCAATTTTCGAATTCCATCTCCAAAAAATGACTCGTCTTTTGAGGCGATCCAAGTTTGGAGCCAATTTTCGGTTTCTACGAAATAAGTGAACCGGTGACCTGCCAAATCGTGCTGCATCCTTCGGAACAACCAATAATCAGAAGGAGCAATGTCCGGGGAATACAGCGGGTGTGGTAAAACATCCCATTTGAGCGTTTCCAAATATTTTTTTACTACTTTTGCTACATGAGGCCGAGCGTTTTCATGAAGAGGAATAACTTTATCATGTCTTTGCTCGTATTCCGGCCGTTTTTCTCACAATGCACGGCTCAAATGAAATAATTGTAGCCGATACCGATCGCCCGTAATAGAATTGCCAGGTTTCAGCACCTCATAGTAAACAACACCCCTTTGGTCCCACCAGATACAGAGCATGATCTTCGAACCATGCTCTGTATCTGGTGTTCTGTTTTGGTGTTGAGGTCGATGGTGACGATTGACCGGGCTTAGCGTAGTATTCTTTCTTCTTGGGGTTGTCGTAGAATATTCACTTCTCATCTCCAGTTACAATCCGATGCAAAAAATCTTTTCTTTATTGCCTTTGAATCAGCTGCTCGCAAGTGATAAATCGCCTTTCAACGTTTCAGTTCATAAGGCACCCAATTTCCTTGTTTTTGAATCATTCCCATAGCTCTCAATCGTGCAGAAACGGCTTGTTGAGTCACTCCCAATGATTCTGCAAGCTCCTCTTGCGTTTGACTCTGATCTTCTTTGAGGAATGCCTCTAATTCTTTGTCCTCGAATTTTTTTGGCTGTCCAGAGCGAGGCTTGTCTTCGACACTGAAATCTCCATCCTTGAAACATCGAAACCATTCCCTACATGATTTATCACTTGGAGCAGCGTCACCATAAACTTCGACAAGCATTCGATGGGCTTCAGCTGCACTTTTCTTTCAATTAAAGCAGAAAATTAAAACCTCCCGCAAATGCTGCTTGGTTAACACAAAATTCGACATTTTCAACACTGTACAAAACAAGGTTTTTGCATGAAACTCAAAGCGATATAAATTGAATATTATTGGCAGATGTCGAACCTCTCTGAAACCGCCAAAATCGGCTGTCACTATGAACCACTCATAACAGCCAGAGCCATCTTTTGGAAACGGACCGATCTAATTTGTACTCCTAATATATACCATCAAGCTGTCTCCCTGTCAGGGTAGGCAGAGAGGAGAGAGCACCAGACGCTTATCGCAACACATCTTTCGCTTTTCTACATCCATATACCTCATACAGGCCCTACAATTTCTCTGACTTTTTACATTTCCTTCCAAAATATACACTTGATCCAACCATACTTTCATTGTTCTTCTATTCTGTATCACTTCATTCCGTATTATATTGAGACCTTCCCCAGAGATATCCTTTCTCTTCTATTTTGACCCTGTTGCATCCACATCCAATCTTCCATACTGTCTTTGTTGATGCTCAGTTTTTGAGGTCATCTCACTGGTCTGACAGAATTCTAAATAAATTTTGTTTTCAGAAATCGCAATATCTCCCAACAACCATGAAGTTTTTATTTATCAAATGGATGGATCAGAATGGAAACTTATTGACAATTTAAATCAACATGACCTTCGGGTGATGGGAATCGATTGGGCTCCAAATACTAATCGCATAGTGACATGTGCGGTAGACCGAAATGCATATGTCTGGACTCAAGGAAGTGATGGAAAGTGGTCTCCTACCCTTGTCTTGCTGCGCATCAACCGTGCTGCCACTTGTGTCAAATGGTCACCACTCGAAAACAAGTTTGCTGTTGGGTCTGGTGCTCGTCTCATCTCTGTCTGCTACTTTGAGAAAGAAAATAACTGGTGGGTTTCTAAGCATATCAAGAAGCCCATCAGGTCCACTGTAACTACTGTGGATTGGCATCCTAACAACACACTATTGGTGGCAGGCTCTGCTGATTTTAAAGTCAGGGTTTTTTCTGCTTACATCAAAGCCATTGAAGATCAACCAGAACCTTGCGTTTGGGGTGATAAGGCACCTCTTGGTCAATTGTTAGCCGAATTCCCAAATTCTCCTTCTGGAGGCGGTTGGGTCCACAGTGTCTCGTTCTCAGCTGATGGAAACAAATTCGCTTGGGTTGGACATGACAGTTCGATAAATGTAGCTGACGCATCAAACGGTGTAAGGAACGTCACTTGTACAAAGTTGAAGACTGAATATTTACCCTTTCTAGGATGTACATGGATCACAAACAATTCATTGATAGTTGCTGGACACAGCTGCATTCCACTTCTATATTTTGTTGATAAACAAGGTCAGATACAATTTTCCGCCAAGCTTGACAACACTCAACGAAAGGAAGCTGGAGGGTTGTCGGCGATGAAAAAATTCCAATCTTTGGATCGTCAGGCTCGTATTGAGACAAATGACACAAATTTGGATTCATTCCACCAGAATGCAATTTCTTGCTTGTGTCTCTATGAAGGATCTAAGGCAGATGCTTCCAAATTCAGTACATCTGGTTTGGATGGACAACTTGTAATTTGGGATTTGCAGTCTCTGGAAAATGCCATTCAAGGATTGAAGATTTTTTAAAAACAAACATCAAATATACTCATTAATTTTCTGCTTACTTAGTGGTGAAATGAATAACAAAATAAAAAACTTTTTATTTTATTTTATATTTTATAATATTAAGGATCTAGAAACTTATTATGTATAAATAAAATAATAAATCTGTATTTCTAAAATTTAACCAACTTTTTTTTTCTGTATACAATCCAAATGTTGGTGTTTCTAAATAGTTTTTTGAAAAAAAATCTAATTGCACAATATGGAAAATATTTTCAATACAATTTTTATCACTTGTTTTTTTTAATAAACATCTTACAACACAAACTTTCATAACAATTCTAACAAATATGAATTAGCATATTTCATTATTATTCAATTCTAATTTTAATGGTAGGCATTTTACATTATTCAAGTACGAAATAATCGTGTAAGAACTATGGGATGTATGTGAAAATTATTATCTTAACTATTTGCAAGGCCAAAGTTTAAGATTGCGCTATGTGCTAGGAATAATTTTAAAAACTGGACCAATTCTAATAAATACTCTTCGAAGTACAGATCTCAGTTCTGGTTTCAAGTCAAAACATGTTATTTCACACAGGAGTGGGTAATAGTTAGATACATGCGCAGCAAACTGAAAGAAAAACAAATTTATTACAATGATGATCAAAAACATTTTTTATCATATTGCACAGTAGGCAACATTGACATAATTGGTTTATCCACCTGACTGGTGTCTGTGCAAATCTGAATAGGGAAGTTGGATGTATTTAAGACTTTAAAAGGACCAGAATTAAAAAGGGGAGAAAAATAGATGCTAGTGCAAGATAGACATGCTGCAAAAAATAACAGTATGACATTTTTTTCAATTTCAAGCTCTATTGCTAAATCAAAAAGAATTCGAAGGTTGCCTATTCTTCTCTTCCCGGTTGTATTGCTCAGTACTGAGCGTCGTGACTTTCATGATAGTTCTTGATAGTTTCTCTACATTCCACGCTTCGGAGAGCAGCAATTAAGTATATATTTAAATTGATGTAATTATACAACTCAAATTTACATAAAATATTTAAGACAAGTCACTGATTGTGAGTATTTTAAGGAAAATTAAAATGAAGAAAAAACAATTCAAGAAATTTGTAATATCACATTGAAAAAGGATTTCAAAAATCAAATGAGCCAAAGCTCCTTAGTTTTGAAACACATTGATATATATATATATACTCGTACTTCAATATCAATTTGCAAGGAAGAATTTAAATACGTAAATTTTCACAATATGGCCATGATATTAAGAATATGAAATGTAATAACAGTTCATTTTCTTCTACATGCAAGGGAGGCGAAAATTTAATGAAACTTCTGAATGTAACCAAACTAATCAGCAAAAAAGCTTGATGCAGTTTGATCTGCAGTTTAAACAAACCTAATCTGTCAAGCGCTCTTACTTGTTAGTTATTTATAACTAATATTGTTTGATTTTAAAAATTTATGGCAAATGATGTAATTGTACCAAAATGGTGTTCTCATTTTTGTTTGTTTACAAAGTTTTATCACCTTAAATATTTAGTTATAGAGAGATACAAAAAATATAAATACAGTAAATGTCCGTTAATTTGAAATTCAAGGGAACAAAAAAATTCAAATTTACACAATCACTAAAAAAATAATTTGAATTCGTGCAGCACTACCCAATGGATAGGAAACATCGCAGCCATTTTTTCTTTCATGGTCTTAATCATCTCATATAGGAATATGCAATATGTTCTTTCAAGTATCTCATATTCCTATATGAGATGATTAAGACCAATGACAAAATTATTTTTCTCAGACAAAAATCAACATATGTACCCAAATTAACACATCGATCAATAAGTCCCGGGACTAACCAACAGATAGCGCCACTAATAACAAACCCATACCATTCTCAGTCAGTACCAACCTTTAGAAGTTACGTGTCAAACTTTCGTGACATTCCGACATTATGTCATTGAGTTACAGTGGTTTTAGTGACGTTCTTTTGGCTATTTTCAAAACAATGGAAAAAACCGAATTTCGTATGTTGATAAAACATTCTTTTAATGGGAAAAAATACCGTTCAAACTTATCGATGGCTTGAAAAGTGTTATCCGGGCTCTGCTCCGTCGAAAACAACCATTTGTTTGTGGTATGCTGATTTCAAACGCGGTCGTACAAACACCAATGATGCTGAACGCTCTGGTCGTCCAAATGAGGCTGTTACACCAGAAAACATAAAAAAAACCCTCAAAATCGTGATGGAAAATTGCAAAGTAAAGTTGCGTGAGATAGCTGACATCCTGAAGATATCATTTGGTAGTGTTTACACTATTCTGCATGAACATTTGGTCATGAAAAAGCTTTTTTCAAAATGGGTGCCGCGTTTGCTCATAATGGAACAGAAACAACAACGCATCGATGTTTCAGAGCGCTGTTTGACACTGTTTACGCGAAATAAACAGGAGTTTTTACGGCGGTATGTGACAATGGATGAAACTTGGATCCACCACTATACTCCGGAATCTAATCGGCAGTCAGCTGAGTGGAGAGCAGCTCGTGAAAGTCATCCGGGAAGGTTATGGCCTCTGTAGTTTGGGATGCACATGGTATAATATTCATCGATTACCTTGAAAAGGGAAAAACCATCAATAGCGAATATTACATAGCATTATTGGAGCTTTTGAAGGCAGAAAAAAGTTCTCTTTCATCAGGACAATGCACCGTGTCCCAAGTTGATGGTAACGATGGCCAAATTGCATGAGTTGAACTTCGAATTGCTTCTGCACCCACCGTATTCTCCAGATTTGGCCCCCAGCGACTATTGGCTGTTCACAGACCTCAAAAAGGTACTCCAGGGAATCTCTTTAGATTTGGCTCCAATGAAGAAGTGATTGCCGAAACTAATGCCTATTTTCAAATCGTTCTACACGGCTGGCATAGGAATGTTAGGAAAGCGTTGGAATGAATGTATCGCTCTTGAAGGAGACTATGTTGATGAATGAAAAAGAATAAATGTTGTTTTAGTAGTTAGTCCCGGGGCTTATTGATCGATGTGTTATTCTCCATTTATATTCAACAAAATAGATTTTCTCATAACTCATCTAAGATTGTAATAAAAATAATATTGAATTCTATCAATCTATTTGAATCAGGAAATATTGACGACTCCCGTGGTAAGTTGGTAAAATGCCTGGCTTCCAACATGAAGATTGCGAGTTTGATTCCCATTGCAACCCAGATTTTTTTTAAACAGATTTCAGTCTGGTTTTCACTTAAGGTCTTTTTAACATCTTTCTGGTTGGTTAAAAGAGATTGCCACATAGAATAAACCTGTCAGGTTATACTCTATTCAAAGTGTAATATAATACCAGAATTAAAATGAAATAATACATACCCTATCATCAGGCATTTTGAGTATCCTCATCAAAACCAGCAGTAACAGTGATGTCCATGAATCTCGATGAGCCTCACTACTGAGACTTATGAAGTACTCCAGAGCCTCTTTGCTAACACTTATCAGTCTCTGTTCAATTCTTGGCCAATCTGACCTTCGTGACTCATCACTATACATTTTAAATAGAATCCTAAGAACACAAGCTAATGATTGTGCTTCTTGCTTTAGAAGGTTCGGTTTGACAGAGCCTTTAAAATTTGCTTTCCATAGCACATTTCGCTGCTCATTATTTGAATTAAAAGCTTTAGCAAATCTATGACTCTGCAATAGACAATCAGTCAATTGGAACAAATGTGGAGAACTAAGGAGGCGGTACATTCCTTGTTCTTCACGCTGACATTCTGTAGTTCCTCTAGTGCTTCCTGCCATATCAGCTGCTGCCATTGCTAATGTCTCTGCATCCTCTTTTCTTGACGTAGCAGGGAAAAAGACAATGTTGTCAATGGTTTGTATCAATTCCAGCTGTACAATACATTTAATCAAGAGTCCGTTGAAGAGAGAATTCCCACCTTTAATATCGTCACTTGAAATAGAATTTGACATTTGATTACTGGGACGTTTTAAAATGCCTTGTTTTACTGAAGGAACGTCACCATTCTCTGCATAATTTTGACTATTGGGGGATTTAGTATTATTGTCTGGTTTCCATGTCAATAAGGTACTCGGAATCGTACTGTTGAATATATCTAACATACATTGACAAGTTTTATCCCATGTCTGTTCATCAAATTTGGACCCATTAGATATAACAAGATTCTCGAGACAATTAGTTCCTGATCGTGCTAGTTGTTCATTATCCTGTTGTACACACCAATGAAGTTGAGCATAGAGTTGCTCTAATAATAATGATCCCAGCACGTCAAAATACTGTGTGAATACATCAACTATAGCATAAAGTGCATGATTACAAGTTGTTGTCATCCATTCATTTTTTTCTAATTGGTGTTCAGGAAGTTTCATATTGTCGAAAATTCTAAACAAAACATTAAATAAATCTCTCCACCAATGAGGTTTGAAAGAATCACCATGAGTTTTTACGATTTCAAATAAGACAGTAAGGCCTCGTGTACGAACATCTAATTTGCATCTAGAAACAACACAGGAAAGGGAAAACAAAAGAGGGAACCATCCACGGAGCCAGACACGGTCTTCTTCAGGGGCTCCTGGCTCTGCTTCCATGCCTGCATGTTCAGCAAAGAGCTGAGGAGAAATGCTTACACTTAAAGCGCAGGTTCTTACAAGACGAATGGCTTCCATCGAAGTATCGGGAAATTTGGCATTGCAAGCAAATTCAGAAAGACACTTAACAGCATCTTGGAAGGAATCTATCATTGCGGGAAATTGTTTCTCATACAGCTCAGTTATGATTTTCCCAGTAGTTTGGAAAGCTAAGTCTACTATTGCTTCATCATGGTCTCCAGCTGCAAGGTGAAATACTGAAAATATATTTTTCCAGCCTGAACGGATATTGTGAGCTTGAGAATTGACCATTTGTGCTACACATCTTACGACCATATCCCTTATAGTAGGTGAAACATTTTTTTTCATTATATGTTCAAAAGGTCTCAAAAAATCTTTCTGAAATCTAAAATTAGCAAACTCTCCTTTTTCAATGAATTTCATAGAAAGTTGTCTGAGTGAATCAACAGCAAAGAAAGATATATCCTCATTTGGATTGCATCCTACAGTATTAAAATGGTCACCCAATACTTGCCAAATTCGAGACCACTGTAATCGAATCCTTCCCATATTGTAATAAGATATTTCAACAATTTTCTGTAAAGAAAACATTCTAGGGTTCACTGGGTGACTAAGTTCATCCAATGATACTTGGCACAATGCTCTCACAAAATCAACAATAGCATCACCATCTAATCGGGTAGAACCAGTGAATATTCTATCCACTGCCACCACAACACTTTGAGAGCTGGTTTCTCCAATGTGTTCTTTTACACTGGGATCAAGTGCTGTCAAATTTAATTTAAGTGGGTCTGGCTGAGGTTTATTATTCGAACTTGATAAATATTGTGGCCTTACTCCAGTACCTATTAACTGAGCTAATTCTAATTGAGATATACACTTAACAATGTCTAGCCAACTAGTTCCCAAATAATTTCCATCAGTGTGAGCAACAGTGATCAATGTTTTTATTGTGTCTATATTCTTCGCTTTCATTTCAGTTATTGGAGAATTTGCAGTCAGAAGAGTGAATCTTGCTAATGCTTGCACATAAGCATCTCGTTCCAAACTCATGTGGAAAATACATGCAATCCTAATAGCACATCGAATACCATCAAGACATAAAGATGCTATTTCTGGATCATCACAATCTTGTAAACCAACAGAAAATGCAGCCAAGAATGGAGTCCATGCCATTTTAAACATTGGCCTTACATGTTCCAAATGTTTAGCAGTTGTGAATGGCATTTGAACATGTGACACTGACTCCATCAAATTCTTTGCTGCTGTCGAAATTACTTCCATTTCCATATTCCAAATAAACTTTCGTTTCTTTTCATTAGCTATCATTTGCTTCCCGGGCTTATTAGTCGTATACTTCATTTTTATTTCGTGACCAGCAATTTCATCATAAATTTGTGACAAGTATTCCCTGGGAAGATCATTATTGTCACTGATTCCACTATTCAACTTAATATACTGTTCTTTCGTCATTTTATTTTTTACTTGGGGAGAATGTAAATCTGTTGTTAGCATTATGACAGAAAAAGCTAACACATACACCGTATCTGCACTAGTAAAGAGAGCATTGTTTGGGTTACATTCACAATATCTTGCTGCAAATTTTTCCATTAGTCTGTCTATTTTCTGAGCTTCACCAGGTAACCTAAATCCTTCTAAGAAATATCTTAAAGCTGCTACAATATCGAGGTTGAAAAAATTCATACCATCAACATACGCATACATAACCTCTTTGCTTTGGTCATCATTTTCTCCCAAAAACTCGCCAATGAATGTTTTATCTAAACGATCATCTGTATGTAACCAATCTGCCACTTCTTTCACAGTGGCACCTAACAAGCCTTGTTCTTGAAGAAATGCAACCCCTTTTCTAGGTTTTCTATTAAACATATCTATGCCTGCTTCCCAGACTTCTTTTTGCTGCTTTAACACTTCAAATTGTTCAGGAGAATCTAAAGTTTCACGATTACCAACAACACTTGACCCACTGGAATGTAAACTCAAACTTGATCCACCGTGTGATTTCAGACTTTGATGATCACTCTCATCTTTGATAACCCTTTCCCCTAATGTTGTTTGTGAATTGGGATTGACATACAAGTCTTTACTCCATTCCACCATGCACTTTAATATAGAGACCAAACATTCAAGGCCCCTAATGCGCATGGATTTTTCTTGATTGGGTGTAGCACCTAGTTCCAAAGCCTGTCTTCCTTGTGCTATTTTTGAAAGGTCATTGACTAGACGTTGAAACAAATTTGCAGCTGACAAATCGCAATCGTAATTAACATATATATCAACAACACTTTGAGCGTCTCCACAAATTCTCGTCAAAGCTTGTATAACCATCCATTTATGTTCGAAAGTTGAACTTGATGTTTCCAAAATATTCATAAAAATTTCTTTGAAAAATACTTCTATTTGCATTTTCAAATGCATTTTGAAATTTGATAGCAATGCTAAAAATATTGCCAGTGATAGTTCAAAAACTTCAGGAACAGAACTTACACCATTTTTAGAAAGTGCAACACAAAGATACTGTTTAATAGCTGTAATAAACATTTCATTTCCTCTAAAAACTGGGCCAGCGTTTTGTAATATGGAAAGTAATAAATGAAGAGATAAAATTTTAGATCTCAATTCATGAGATTTAGGATCAGGAGTACCATCTGGTAGAGGCTTCATTGACAATTTACACAGTGCTCGAAAAACTAAGAAGGCGTCCTTTTGTAACACATGGGTGAACTTAGCAGTTACTGAATTGTCATTTTCTGAATGAGTTTCTACACTTTCTTGAGATGGTATCCTGGCCATATTTAGATCCCCATTATTCTGATCTGTACTCACAATACTGGCATTATCATTGCATTCAATTTGAACTTCTGTATTGCAAGAAGGATCATTTCCTAATACTAAATTCAAAGAATTGTCAATTATAGATTCCACTATCTCTCTCGCTATATTCTCAGCAGATTCACTTTCATCAGTTATTTCTGGTGTCGGCTTATTTTGTGTTTCATTTACTATAACTGATTTAATTTCTTCATTCAGTTTTTCCTCCGACTTGGACTTGTTTTCATTTAGAACCTCTGCTTCGATTGCCTGATTTTCCATTTTTGTGAATATAACATTCAACATTTGAGTTAATGTGGCGCGGGCAGTTGTTTGATTGATTAAATTTCGACTAGCAAGATAAATATTATAACATGTTCTAACAGCGAGCAAAACTGTTCCTTCATGTACTTCAACATGTTGACTAGTGACAACTGTCAAAAGAGCTTTTATAATTTGTAACTGAACTCCTTCGTCAGTTTGAGGTCCCGAAAAACAGCCACATATTGATTCAACAATTCTGTCAATTAGTAATTTACCGGGTGTTGTAGAATCAGGAATGTTTCCAGTCAAGTGTCCATATGCTATAAGTTTTTGCAAGCAGTCTAATGCTGTTACCACTATTCTCGAGGCCTTACTTTGGCACGCCAATTCAAATGGCAGGAAATATTTTTCAGCTGTGATAATGTTGGCCTCATCATTTTTTGGGAGTGGTAAAGTACCCGAGGGTTGGCCTTCTCCATCTTCAGCTTGTCCTCCATCTTTTAACTCATTTTTTATGTCCTCTGAAAAAGAACAAATTTATCATACAATATATTATTATTATTCCACACATCAACATCAATTTTAGGGTTTGGAAAATTATAACATTTCTTTATTAAATCGAACATGTTGATTACAAATACAAAACCTATTTTTGTCCATTATGCATATTTTTACAATTTGCATCAATATGTTTATATGTTGACATAAAGAAATACAAAGTATTGTTTATTATATGTATTACATAAAATCTAGATTCCCAAATTGGTTATACCGTCATTGTAAAGAACAGTTGATTTGGCAGAAAAGTGCCACATTATCACATATTATAAAGATATTTTACAATAATATAGTTAAGTTTTAGTGTTACACCACATATTATTCAATACATGATTTAATAAAATGTAATGAGATTCAAAAAAGTTATCCAATTAAATTCAAACCAGTATTTTGTAATCACATTTTTAGACAGTATTACTATGACTTTTGTAAAATATGATCTGCAATCATGTTATGCAATCATGCAAGTAGAAATTGCTAGAATAAATTTGATCAAATGAGTCAAATTTTACTATCCAATTTCTATAACCTAAGTTTGAGTATTCATATCAAGTAAAATTGTTTTTTGAACAATTTAAGTTTTTTGAGCATATGATTATAGGGCAAATTCTGTCTAAAACTAAAGCAGATTAATCACACGTAAAAGCAGGATGAATAGTCATATTATGGTTCTGGGTGTAATAAACACAAGATGTGTTAATATAATAAAGGTTTGTAGAAATATTTTAAATCAGAGAATTTAAGAGGTAAAAAATCACATTACGCTTACTAAAACATTACAAAACCAATACTGTTCTGTACTATTTATGTTCATTAATTTATTAGCCCCAATTTCTTCATCTAAATTGCTCCTTCTTCAGATTTAAGTAGCAGTCATGAAAAGATACTTTTTAGTTTTTTTATTTTGATTACAGATTTACCTTCAACACCTTCTTTTAATTAAGAAAGACATTGAAATAAATGTCTCTATATTTGAAATCCTCTACATATTTTTTTTCAATACATTTATGGTTCAAATTAAAATTCCGGCTAAAATTTTGCTCATAATTAGAAGTCACAGTGCAATAAATAGCAGTAAATATGAATTTGTTTTAATAAATGTGACGAGAGTGGAAATGTTATTAGTCATTCTGTATTAAATTTTGAAAGCTGTTTTAGTGGAAATGACATTGTGTCTGTCGGAACATGGACTGTTCCGAGATTCCAAAATTACACCTACGAAAAAGGCTTTGAGTTAGTAGAACAAGTGTTTCGAATAATTATAATTGGTTGGTTAGTGACTCAACAAATATTTTGATCCTATATAAAATATACTGTATGGCCTTAGGGGATGGGTCCACAAAATATCATATATTGCAGAGGAGCCATAAGATTTTTTTCAAATTGTTTTTCCGCAATTATTTAATTGATTCTATAACAAAAGGGACAAGCATAACACATCAATCAATAAGTCCCGGGACTAACCAACAGATGGCGCTAATAACAAATCCATACCATTCTCAGTTAGTACCAACCTTTAGAAGTTACGTGTCAAACTTTCATGACATTCCGACATTGTGTCATTGAGTTACAGTGGTTTTAGTGACGCTACTTTTGCTATTTTCAAAACAATGGAAAAAACCGAATTTCGTGGTTGATAAAACATTGCTTTTTAATGGGAAAAAATACCGTTCAAACTTAGCGATGGCTTGAAAAGTGTTATCCGGGCTCTGCTCCGTCGAAAACAACCATTTGTTGGTGGTATACTGATTTCAAACGCGGTCGTACAGACACAAATGATGTTGAACACTCTGGTCGTCCAAATGAGGCTGTTACACCAGAAAACATAAAAACACCCTCAAAATCGTGATGAAAAATCGCAAAATAAAGTTGTGTGAGATAGCTGACACCCTGAAGATATCATTTGGTAGTGTTTACACTATTTTGCATGCACATTTGGTCATGAAAAAGGTTTTTTCGAAATGGGTGCCGCGTTTGCTCACATATGAAGAAGAAAAAAGTTCTCTTTCATCAAGACAATGCATGAGTTGAACTTCGAATTGCTTCCGCACCCGCCGTATTCTCCACATTTGGTCCCCAGCGACTATTGGCTGTTCGCAGACCTCAAAAAAATGCTCCAGGAAAGAGATTTGGCTCCAATGAAGAAGTGATTGCCGAAACTAATGCCTATTTTGAAACCAAAGATAAATCGTTCTACACGGCTGGCATAGAAAAGTTAGGAAAGCGTTGGAATGAATGTATCGCTCTTGAAGGAGACTATGTTGATGAATAAAGAAGAATTTCGGCAAACAAATGTTGTTTTAGTAGTTAGTCTCGGGACTTATTGATCGATGTATTATATGTCAAATGTAAAATAAAACAGAAACAGTTACCCAAAATATCTTTGTTCAATTCATGGAATGATATGAAATGTGAAGAAGTTTTAGCGGAACTATGACCCTTACCATTACACTCAAGTATTGGTCAACTGCCTTTAATAGCAAAACACCATTTATTCAGATTTATTTACAGGAGATTGATTTCAACAGATTTTTTGTATATACTTGCACGAACTATGAAAGAAGTTCAATAAGTCGAATTAAAAAAGTTAGTTATTTCTTGGAATTTTTGATTCAAGGTTTTCAAACTATTTTATACCTGATAAACATATCTGTGTGTCCTTACCAATAAAAATTGTTTTTGCAGGCAAGTATTTTGATAGTATTTATATTGAAAACAAAATTAAACTACAATATGAAATAGCTACTTTTTATCAATAAAGCTACTGGTAACACCTAAAAAAAAACTTGGAATACAAAGGGTTAAATGTATAATATGATTTTGATCTAGAGTGCCATACAGTATTTAAATTGAAGCGGTCAGACTAATATGAGTAATAAATAGCATATATGGGTTCAAGACACTTCAAATAAGTCTATCAGAAATATGTTATCAATGTTTATCAAACAGTTGATTCAATTTGTCAATTTAAGTACATATCTCCGTAACCAAAAAAAGAGGTTATTGAAAGTAAATTCAATTTATATATAAGGTGACTCATCAATTTCAAATATTTATAATTTTTAAGTTTGCCTGAAATCTCGAACCTGAAAACCGTGTACTATCCGGAATAATGGGAATATTCAATCGGTACAAGAGTGTTGCTAATGATCAAGCAACTTCAACCAGACAGCATTCAACTCAGCCCAGAATGTTTCGAAAGACACTGCAATGAATCTTAAGAATCAATTTGCACATCTTTCTGTATAAATTCAATTGATGGATGGATTGAAGTAACAAGATCCACAACACCTTGGAATGCATATAGCATTGGAGTGCATATAAACCACATTTATATAGATCTATACTTCAAAGGATTTTTGTAGCAGAGGTACGAGGGGAGGTCAATAAATTCACGGAATGGGGGGGGTTAAGGGAGGGGACAGTAGTGCGCATGCGCATGTTCCGATTATATGACTAATTGTTAGTACATTTATCAAGGTTTAGTCTAATTTTTAAGTATTGTTTAAGATATCATCAGGAGAGTTTATCAAACGTTAATAACATCCCAAGTATGAAAAAAATTTATCACGCCGTCATTAAGTTTCTCACAAAACTAAGAAAAACACCTCAAATTATTTTGGAAGAGATGTGAGCGGTTTACAGTGACTGTTGCCCTGGAAAAACTATGCTTTACATGTGGCATAGTTTTTTAAAGCAAGGGAGAGAATCGATTGAAGACGACCTCTGACCAGGGCGGCCTGTTGAGGCCACTTCTTCAAACATCGTCAAAAAAGTAGAAAAGCTTGCGCTGGAAGATGCCCGCCTATACAAACAACAGCTTGCAGAGATGGTTAGAGTATCACCTACTTGTACAACCATTTTGAATATCCTCCATCAGCATCTAGGGATGTCAAAAGTCAGTGCAAGGGGGATACCCAGAAAGCTCACGTCACTTAAAAAACAATGCGTTGAATGTTCACGACAGTTTTTGGACATCTGCAGAAACAACAAAGATGATATTTTGAGCGGAACTGTTACTGGAGATGAAAAATAAAAAAATGTGTTTTTCCTCTTTTCCCCTTCATTCTGTGAATTTATATTGAGCTCCCTCGTAGTTACAAACTCTAAATATTTTTTGTAACTCAAATTGAACTTAATAATTAAGAAAGAAAACAAGAACTATAAATATTGAACCCACTTATGGAAGGATAATCCAAGTCATGGTAAAAATGTGAAATCCCCTTACAAATTATTGATAAAATAAAAACATTTCATAATGGAAAGATTTCATTAACACTTTCACTGTGATGCACACGGTACAGTATCCACACCTTAAGGAAATTTCAATTCAAGAGATCAAATAACATTTTCAGAGAATGACTATAATGGACAGCAATAAAATATATTTGTCTATTATTGACACATCTTATCTTTTATATTGCTATGCACATATATTTTATGTTTCATTGTACAAAACTCATTAAGTATTTACATGGATGACTGAAGTAAAAAAACAGTAGAAAAACTTGAGAAAATTATAGTACGAGTATAAGTACAAAGTATTGTATTTTTTCATTTCCCCCCTAGTTGTACCGTATGTACTTTCACTATATACAGTACAACCTGTCGGGTTGCAATCTCTTCCAACTAACCTGAAAGATATTAATGAGGCCATAAGTGAAAACCAGACTGGAATCCTTTGATAAAAAAAATGGAAATTGGGTCCCAATGGGAATCGAACTTGTAAACCCCTGGTTAAAAGACCGGTGCCTTATCAACTAGGTCACAGAGCTTCACATGATACCTGATATATTTTAAAACAATTCATAAATATTTACATATATAAGAATATATTCTCAATATTGGAATGAAAGAAAATTCAGTCTTATTACTTGGATCTAAATTTCAAATGCAATATTAATTATGAAAAAATTAAAATGACTAGAAAAGATTCTAGTAGATTTTATCAATACATGAATTGTTGAATACGTGATACAAACAATCGTCAATATGCTAATAAATTATTTTGAATATCTTTAAATAAAAATTATATAATGAAAAAACCCATACAGATATAATATTCACGGAGCCGTCTATAAGCACTACATTCAACAAAGAAACAAAACAACAGATGGCAGTGATGAATAATTGATTGAAGAAGAAATAATATTCAATACTGAAAAACATATTTGTTCAGAAAAAATAAAAGTTGGGGATTCTTATTGCAGTTCTAAAAAGATAAACACTTGAAGAACCTTCATTAAGGACTTAATTCAACTCAAGACTGAGAGCAATGTATATAATACATACACACATTTACATTCATGTTGTTGGGTTAAGCAGAGAGGAATCCCGACTTTCCTATCGCGACACATATTTCGCTTCTTTTACGAGTACATCCATAAACATTCTCATACAGCTCCTACAATTTCACTGACTTTTTACATTTCCTTATCAAATATCATACACTTGATCCAGCCATACTTTTCTTGGTCTTCCTTTAACACCTCTCTCAGTTATATTTGCACTGCACTTGTTTTGTTAGCCTTTCTTTATTCATTCATTCTTCATGCCCAAATCATCTCAGAGTGCTCTTCATCTTACTCAACACATCAGTCTTAAGTTCATATTCATCCCTAACCACTTCATTCTGTATTCTGTGCAGAATGAAGTGGTTAGGGATGAATATGAACTTGCATGTTCATCCCTAAGTGCATGCATTTTAAGATTAGGTTTTTTTCAGTCTTGCTCCAATACATTTCACTCCCGTACATCAAAGAAGGTACTAAAATACTGTTGTGGACTATCATCTTAGCAGATTTTGATACTGTCCAGTTCAAGTATATATATATAT
>CATKWJ010000349.1:0-25968 GCA_949825065.1 Odontocerum albicorne | reverse complement strand
ATATATATATATATATATATATATATATATATATATATATATATATATATATATATATATATATATATATATATATATATATATATATATATATATATATATATATATATAATTTTATACACATAATTTTAAATATAAAATTCCAATATAAATATTGATAAAAATATTCTCGCTGTATCTCTGGGTTGTACATTTGACAGATGTGGCCCATATCAAAAATCATTGTTCTAAAAAACCGGTTGTCGCACGAATTCGAATGAAAGACTAAAAAAAATAATGGGCGAGCTTAAACTTAATTTAAATATGCATAACTAATATAAATTTATACCTGTATGCTGAGATTTTTATTATGCGTCCTCTTTGTTCATACATATTATGGTGGCGGAAATTTGAATATAAATAAAACAGGAAACTGAACTTGGGGTATGCGGAGCGTTTTCATTGTAACATTTTTACTGTTAGTTTTAAAGTTTCTATTGTTTAAATCTTTTCATAGCGAAAATCACATTTGATAACAAAAAGAATTCAATTACAATTAATTCATAATATCCAACTGTAGAGCGTGTTGTATTTTTAATGCCACGTATGTAGAAACTGTAAATTTAATTTGTTATTTTTATTGAAATTAAATCTGTCTGTAACAAAGTTTCGTAAAATAATAAATTACGGATTACACTATAAAACTACATTTATTTAAGAAAATCATATTCAGATTTACTATGCGGTGGTTCTTGAAATCGAATATTTGAGGCAACAGTTCATTTTCTTCTCCCTGTCTATAACAATTTTGGGTATTTTAAGGTATTCACATTTCAGTAAGTTTTAAGTCACTGCCGTTTTTGAAACATGGTTAAAACATTTAAATTTTATAAAACGTGTCTATGAACCAACTACCTTTAGGTTGCATATCAGGATTATGGTGTATGAAAAAACAAGACTTTAAGATCGAAATTAGGGATAAAAAAAATGTTACTTATTATATTTTTTTTCCTCAAAAAAAAAAACTAACGATTACTGTCGGTAAACAGTAAATGCTTAAATCGTTCTGTTTTTTTTTCCGAAAAATATTTAATCTGAAAAAGAAAATAGTAGTGATCCCCTAAGCATTGTTAAAAATTATGAAAAAAATACTTTTTTCGTTTCTCTCATACTTACTAAATAATGCCCCGAAAATTAATTTTGGCTCAAATAAGAGCGATCCTAAACATACTAACAAACGATTAAATTTTTTGTCATAAAATAGTAAATTTAAAAAAAAGTTCGGAAATGTTTGGTTTTTTAAAGATATACTCGTATATGTTTTTGTACTAAACACAATATCTGAATTAAGCTACCTTTTGTTTTATTGATACTCATCAAGTATTGTATTACGGTATATAAAAATAAGGTATAAAGAAATATTTACTGAAATGCTTTACATGGCTTATACTCGTAAAACATTTAAAAAATTGAAATTTAAATCCCGTTTGAAGAATAATATATTTTTTTCTCATTTCATTCTTAAAAATGTATTTTGCTTTAAAGTGATTTCTAATTTTCAATTATACCAATTCTCATTTTCTTCTTAATTTATAAAATGCTAAACAATATATAAAACGATTTATTTTTATTTTGATAGTAACACGCAAACTGTATAAATGTTATAGGATATGCATCGGATGATAAATGACAATTGCAAAAGGCCCTTGAATATTTGCACTTGATTCGACACACACTAAATATTAATAACTCTTTCACCCCATACAAATTTGCACCTGAGGGTAGTTAAATGTTTGGGTACCTGAATAAGGATATTGCTTTAACGGTCCTTTTCGGTAGTTTTTTTTATGCAAGGACTTTAGTTCCACAAAAAATATAAACAATCTTATCGAGAAACGTGTCTTTCAAGAACAATAACACTTTTTTTTGGTTTTATTTTAAATATCGAGTAATCGTGAATATGGTAAAATATTAAGCCTTCGTGAATATGTAAAATATCAAGCGTTCAAAATTTTAAATGCGACTTAATACATAAAAGCAAGATATTGCAATAAAATACATTAAATCAAAATACTTCCATGATTAATATAATCTGTTGTCAAATAGAAGTATATACGCCCCACCGCATATACCAATATTATATTATCTTTCAATTTACCTTGATTATCAGCGGCGGCTGCTCTCGAGGTGCGTTGGTGCGGTGAACCGGTGAAATAATTCGTATTAATTAAAATTATATATTCGCAAACATAACTATCAAAAATGTTAAATATTTGTATAGATTAAATATTTATAAGAATACTGACAAATAGTACGAGTATTTTCATTTAAGTGAAAATTTAAAAAAAATTAAAAAAACATTCCTTTCAAATTGACCGGCCAAGTTTGCCAATATAGTACTAACGGAGCGATCTCGAATACGCACCGGATGGTAACGCAAATTAATATGGGTCAGACAGAGATGTACAGTAAACCGTGAGACAGCGATAGTTCTTAAGGAATTCATACTAATATAGCAATATTTCGTTCACAATTGTGCGGCGCTTCTATGTCGATTCGGTTTACTTCGTGAATTACCGAGTAACTCACGAAGTAAACCGAATGATTTATACGAGTTGAGAATTTGACAGCTGCTAAAAACAGTTAGATTTATTTAAAAATTGTGAATATTTAATACGTAATTATAATTAAGTCATGAATTATGAAAAAATTGTGTGATATTGTCTGAATATTATTCGTGTTTTGTGAAAATTTAGTGTGATATTGCCTGAATATTATAATGTGATAATATTGAACATTGACAAATATGTTGAAACGGTTCTGTGTCTATAACCTATAAAAATAATAATTCATTTTGTCTAAAGTCTAAAACATTCACTCAATTCAGTTATTAAAAAATATTCAGTCATGAGCGCAATTTAGAATTAATACATTAAATATAATAATTTATCATTTGATCAAAAACTTGACATAAAAATTCGCGGTTGCTTAGACCAAATTTAGAAATGAAACAGCAGTGTAAGTCCAAAAATAAAAGTTTTGTTCGTTGTTTTGATTAAGATTTATATAATAAAGCTTCCTGGTTATATGGATGTAGATGTGATAAACTAAATAGTTATTTTTGTTTTCCTCTTTGTTGTAATTGAAGTGTTCGGAAATAAAAAAGAACGAAGAATTGAGCTTTTCTACAAAAAATAAGTAAGTGGGTTTAATTTGTATT
Organism: Odontocerum albicorne; assembly: GCA_949825065.1. Taxonomy (NCBI): domain Eukaryota; kingdom Metazoa; phylum Arthropoda; class Insecta; order Trichoptera; family Odontoceridae; genus Odontocerum; species Odontocerum albicorne. The sequence continues at coordinate 22,769 of CATKWJ010000349.1, read as the reverse complement.
AATATTTTACCTAAAGCTGAAACAAACGATGCATTAGATAATAAGAAAATTGGTGTGGAACGTTTGAAAATGATATCTGAAGTAGCCTAAGTTAATAACCATCCTTATTGCCTACCCAGGAAAAAAGCGTGTACCTATAATTGTCAAGTTACATACTGTGAACCGTCATATTTTTCAGCCAGTGGCCGCCACTGGTTGTTATTAAAGGTGTCCATTCTCATAGAGTATTTCATTTGATCTGTCCACAAAGTTCGGTGTTCAGTTTAGGCGTGTTATCGTGGAATTGCTCATTTAAATTGCTGTGGAACGGTCTACGTTCAAGCTCTGCGATTTTTTAGGATAAGTGAATTACAAAGATAAAAAGGAAAATAATCTTTTTTCTTCTCGTATTATATTAGGTGCCCTTGATGTCGCCTATTAGCTAATTAAAAGCCTTAAGCTTTGAGCTAGGTAAATCAAAGATTTTTTTGTAGTGCGTCTGGGGTTGGTAGTTTTTCTATAATTTTCTTTTCAAATATATTTTCCATAAAATATGCAGGTGTGGGAATTATTAAATCTAATGAACACAGTCGCTACATATGCATATCCATAACTTTTTTTCATAATTATTTAAATATTTCAATCAAAGTGGGTTTGATTCTTGACTTGGAGCGCCCTTAACCGTGAGTGATTAATCACTAAATGGAGCTTTATAATTTGTTGTTTTATTACTTTTATTAATAAACTCCCCAACTTCAGCCCAGTCCCTGATGTTAGACACTTATCTTCTCCCTAGACCTTTCCAATCCTCAACCTTTCCTTAATTATGCGATATCCTTTGGGTTTTAGCTCTAATAAGGAAATTTGAGTTACTCAATAAGCTCATTTAAGGTATCTTTAGCATTTTTCTGTGTATCCACATTTCAAATTCCTCTCATCTATTGAATGTGGTAGATTCATGTATCAACACAATGTAGAATAAGAAATATTAAAGGAAAAACATTAATAAGAATTAATTGACGTGTAGTTCGTCACAGTCTTCTGACTAGTGAACTATTCGTGGAGGTTACACGACAGATTTCAGAGATCATTCTTCAACATATCAGTTTTTGCGGTTCACTTGGCTCGACTTTGAAACGATCGAGAACGATTTTAGTTTAATCTGACGTGCTTCATATTTACCAATTAAACTAAAACCATTATTTATATTTAAATACTTCTTGTTCCTAATTTTATTACATTTTTTTTCCTTATCCTTATTTGGCTTAACGTTTATCTTTTATTGCTTTACTCTAATAATATATTAATAAACAAATTTTGAGATTCGGATACTCTTACAGATAATTATTTTTAAACAAAAGCTGGTTAATTGTAAGAAATAGCTTAATAACAATAAATCTGATAAATGTATTTCTACGACAGTGTGAAATAAATAAATATATTTTATTTATTTTAGGGTATTACCTATGTCGTAATACTGAAATGGTTTGATAATTAAATTGGTAGGTAATTACATTATTACGTAGGGTAAACATTGATCATGTAGTTAAATTGCATTTATTTTGAAGGAATAAAAATAACATATTGCCTTTCAGATATAGTACTTTTAATTTCAATGTCAAAAACATATTACATTACTTTTTCACATTGATGCAATTGTTTTTTAAAACAAATATAAGATTAATAGGATACTTTTATGGAACCTTATTTTATTTATCTTAACAATGAATGGGTCGTGGTCTTTGGAAGGTTTTATTCTTCTGAATTAGAATTTATTTGCTCATAATTTGAAATTATAAATTTACTTGTTTTTGTTTCACATGTTTTTTTTCATATACATATGTACAAATTATTTACATTTATTATGTAAAATAAATAACTACAAAAAATACCAATTATATGAAATAATAATATTTTTTTAAATTGTCAAACAAAGTTTTATATTTATTTCATACTTCATTACGAGTATTCTTTAGAATTTTTATTTTTTTATTATTTCTTATGAATAGTGAAATTATCTTTGAATTACGATATAGTTTACAATAATAACTAATCCAAAAACATTTGTTATAAACATTTTAAGTAACTGGTATAGGAATATATTATATTTGATAATTACCCACAATTATATGTTTGGTAGCTGACCAGTTGATGCAACCTAAAATTATAATTTTAAGCAGTCAGTGTTAATTATCCCTTGTCATAATTATGTCATATATTTCGATAATTGTGGTGCTAATGTAAGGAAGAATTAGAAAACAAAAAAACAACGTTTTAATGAGTTTAGTTTAAGGCTTTAATTTGGTGTTGTAATAATATTTTAATTTGGGGTGTTCACTTAATATTATTTGAGACTGATTGTTATTTTGTTTGAGAAGAGGGTAATAAATTTGGCTTTTTATGAAAACCTTACATATCGTTTCTTTTGCTAGATTTAATACATTAATTTTAATTTTTAAACACATAATTATATTTTTTAGATATTTTCAATTGATTTATTTAAATATGAAAATTTTAATAAGGTGATATTCTGATGCTCTATTAGTAGATGAAATGAAGTCGCGTTTTCTATTATATCTCTGAACACATTTTACTAATAATACTTTATAACTTAATTCATTGTATCATACTTTTCCAGATTTCTTGCACAAATTGATAAGTGCGTAATTTCCTAAAATTTGATTAATTGATATTTATCATCAAATGACTTATGTGCGTATATGGAGAAATTTAGGAATTATATTTTAACTAGAAACATTATTTTATCACACAATTAAAAAGAGGTATTGGAAGTAACTTCAACATTTAAATTTAAATATCTCAAAAAGTGTAAATTGTCAGATATGCTTCTGGTACTATTTTAATATGTATTTTTGGATACTTAAAACAGGAAAAACGAATAAGTTATATATTAAATTTGCTTAAGTGTTTGTTTAAAAAAAAAAACGATCCCAAGTTTTGCATTAACGGTTAATAATCAACAATTTATGTATAATGTAAAAACTCGAGAAATTAAAAATGTTTAAATGAAAAAAATAACACTTTTTAAATACAGCTATATATTTTTATTCTTTTGTTTACATGGTTATTTATACATGATACACATTGCTAGTTTATTGTTACACAAAATTTCGTCCAACTATAGATATCTATCTGTTGGATACATCAAGTTGTTTGAATCTATGACAGATTTAAAAAAAATACTTTTTAATGAATGTTTTCAATGTTTCTTACATAAAAAAACCTTTTTTTTAAATTCTCATAAATACTAAAAATAAATAAAACTTCTTTATTTATGGAAAAATAATAAATGGCTGATTATTTTCGTGAGATAGATATTATTATTTTGTTTTATATAAATATTTTTTAAAGAAAAAAAATCATATTTTCTAATTGACATGCTCACACAAGATAAAAAACTTTAAATGCCAAGACCGGATCCCCGGGATCTTGAACAGTGCGCTCGGGTGGGCGCCCCCGCCATTTTGCATGAAAGATCGCCATTTTCCTAGGGAAACACTTACGCTCTTTGGCCATATAATTAACAAAGAGCAGTCTCCATGTCCACACATTTATTTCACTCAATGAACGAGCCATTAAACATTTGGCCGGGCGAATGGGAGCGATGGATGAACATCAATCCACAGGGTCGACATCAGGAATTTCTTAACTATTTTTGGGATACCGTTGGAATGGTCCAGGAATTAAAAAAGTTTTTTTTACTAATTTCTAACATTTTTGAAGATATTTAGAGATATTTATTAACAAAGAAAATAATTCACATATGGCCGATTTAAAACGATTCTGAAATTGTACTGCATAAGACGTGTTATGAAATGATACTTCCATTGACACGTATATGACAACTTCTTCCAGACCAAACAGAAATATCTTAAGAAACCTTATGGCAATCATCAGATTTGTCCATTTTTTTGGTTCCATTAGGTATCGAGCCTGAGGGCACCGATTTCCATGTCAAACGGTTACACATAAGTCATCAATAACATTAGTTTCGAATCCCTTGAAATCAATCCTTTTGTCGAATTATAAGTAAAAATGTGAACAGTTCTATCAATAACTATGTAGAGTCAAACTTTTATTAATGAAACATATACTCGTATTTGTTGTGCTATTAAATAAAAATTTTAGTCCGTTTATTTAAGCAATGGAAGAAAGAAAAACATTTTGTAATTTATTTTAGTTTCTTTATTTTCTTATTTTATAATCTCCCATTTTATTTCGCCGTCTTCTTTTTTTTATCCACATTGCGGTCCTGGTCTCTCCTCCGTCTAATGAGCGCGATGCCTCGGTGCGCACAATGTGTTTTTATGCCCGCCATGTTTTACAGGAACTCTTCTCCAACCAACCCTCCGTCCTAAAGAAAGAAAAAAAATATTATTATTAATATCTGAAGATTATTTTTGCCGTTTTCATTTTTCTAGGTTTTTTAGAAAAATTAAAAATATCGAGATTTAAAACGGTCTTTAAATTAAAGCAATTGCTGGATTTAATACTAAAATATTAAAATAAATGTTTTCAAAAAAATATATCAAAAACATATTTTCGCATTATTTTCAAAACTATGACCTATTTCATAAAAAAACAGTATAGGTAAATAAGATTTTTATAGTTGAATTACGCTCTTAAAAACTTCCAATTTCAAAATATTGAATTTAAATTTGTAGACAATGAAAATTTTTCAAACTAGTTTATACAATTTTTTGTGCTTTGAAATATGTTATTTTCAAATAAAAGTAAAATATATTATAATATTTTGTGTTACATATAAAGTCTACTAAAATTACGTGTAAAACGTAAGTGAAAGTATTTTGAAAAATATAGATAATATAATAAAATAATAAGATGTTAAAAAAACTTAAGATATTAAAAATATACTATAAGAAATTTGACATATTTTCTGAATCAATAAAATCGTAGGAATCGATCGTTACAAAATATTATGGTCATAAATAAACTATTAAGTATGACGATTCTCAAAATAAAATAAAAAATCTTTGAAACGACCATCCCTTTGAAAAATATGCAAATTATCATTTAAACCCTTGCAAACCCTTTGATTATGTTGGCGTCACCCAATACTTCAAACCTTTTTATAAATATTTTATTGTGAATATTAATAAGGATCAATACTTTTTGTGCTAAAACACATTTATCAATATTACAATTGAAAGAATCAAATAATGAATGGGATGTTTGTCTATTATTTATCTGACAATTTTCACTTCGGAACAAAATTGATCAAAATTGGTGTAGTGGCATTTATGTATGTATATTTGCATAAATGTTTTATTGCTATTTTTGTGTACATTTGTATTTATTGAGCTGAAAGAATATTTGTAATCCTTTTAAACATTTAAAAAAATGTGTTTCATTGTTTATTTTTGTTTCTGTATTAGTTTGATTTGACATTTGATTGATTTTGAGTGTCGTACAATTATACATAATATGTGTATATACTATCATGGCGATTCGTTGTCGGTGCAGGCAGAGGCTACTAAACAAAACGTGTTAATGTATTTTATGCGTTCGAGGGAAAAATCAGTGCTAGAAAACTAATCTTAGAACTTTATTTTATATTCTGAAAAATAATGAACATAATTTAAGTTTATATTATAAGCCCATTGTAGAACCTATGCTTTTCTCTGACTTCTCCACTCGTCCACTCCAACGCTTTGCATAGATCGTAAGCTGACATAGCAACTCCTTATAGTAACATCTTATTGATCAAGGTCACAGGAAAGTTTAGCATCTAAAAACAGATCAGTAATATAATAACAATGAATAGCATAGTTTTTACGGTTGGGGAATATTTTACTGAAAGAGAATACAAAAAGGCTGGGCCTGAGTGAATAATAAAATTGAACCAACAAGAAATAAGATTGATTTTTATGGGATCAAAACTAATGTTGCATTGGAGACCCTTGTAAAATATGAAACCGTCATCCTTTAATAATTTCTTAAATAGTGTTACGAAATATCACTGTATAATTCATAATTTTTTACCATAACATAGATTTTTAACTATGAAAACATAACTCACCCATGGGAATAATTCTTCCAAAATTAAGTACTGTAACCAAAATTGTGTAACTTATATTTGAAGTATTACTATACTTGTAATAAAAAAAAACACTCAACTGTGAATTAACCCATTTTAATTCAAACATGAAACCAACATTTAAGAGGTGTACCAAGTAAAAAATTAAACGTATCATAACTTTAGTGGAAATTCAAATATTTTTTTGTAATTACCTTGTTCTCTCCATGTAAAAATACATTGTTATGGAAATTAAAAAATGTGGTCTTTCCTTCTTAGGACGCGGATGAACAAGTGGCATTATAATTTACATGATTGAATTATGTTATTTGTCTTTAAAGTTAATTTTATGTGGTAATAAATAATTTTCCATGGTATTTCGTGTCATGTCTGACCTCTTTTATTTAAATGAAATATCCAGTATTTCTCAAAGCATCGTTTGTTTAAGACTTTTTTCAATTTTGTACGCAATTTAAGGTTGGTTTTGGTTTAAAAAAATCCAAGTTCAAATCTTAAACTGAAAGATAAAACAATATACAGATGAAGTTTCTCAGATTTTTTTAATGCTTACTATGATTTAAAGATAAACAAATTAATGACCAAATGAGCATTCTTCTTTCACTACTAAATTCTCTAAAAAATAATATTTCTTATAAATACACACTATCACCCCGTTTCCCAGTCAGGGTAGGCAGATAGGACAGAGCGCTAGACTTTCCTATATTGACACACATATTTTGTCTCTTCCACAGCCATACAGTTTCTAATATACCTTGTACAATTTCGTTACTTCTTACATTTTCTTCTTTCTAAATATCATTTAAATTCAACTATAGTTTCCTTGATCTTCCTTTACCACGATTTCCACTCACATTTGCATTGTATATTTCTTTTGTTAGTCTTTCTTTAGTCATTCGTTCCACGTGCATAAACCATGATACTAAATACGACTTAAATTCTGTTAACATAACCTTTCAATATTTATTCATTTTTCTAGTGCCATTTAGCTGTTATAGATCAATTCAAGGGTGCTGATGTTATGATGTATCTATCAAAAAGTTGTGAATTTAAGAAGCTTTTTTACTTTATCTATGCTGTCAGCCTGCGTATATTGCAGATGACGCTAAAATACAGTCATTCCAACAGATCGATCGAAACTGCGCTCCGATTTAATTTGCTTGTTTACTCCTGAGATTTAAACAGTCTCATTGATTCAAGCATTTATATAAATTAAGTAAAGCATTGTTAAGTATGCACCTAGTTGGTGCGAATTTCTTAAGTCCCTTAAATATTCCGCAGTCCAAAAAATATAATACACTCGTAATTTTAATGGTGAAAACCTAAGGCATATGATATTTTATTTTAACACACGTATATTAAATGAATTGTAATAACTCTGTGACGTTAATTATTTAGACCTTATTCGACATCACTAAGTGCGATAGACTATCCCTTATTATTAAAAATGATGTCGGCCATCTTGTGGATGGAAGACGCATGTGAGTATGTTGGATTAGATTGTTACTGTTACACTTCCTAAAGTACAGTCTTGACAGATCAAACCCAAAGTTACGATTGAAAGAAGATCAATGTTCTAAGGCAATGGGCAGATTTAATCTTCAGCTGCCATTTATCAAGCAATGTTTTAAATAGCGCTATGTTTGTGTTATTTTTTAGTGGCGATAAAAAAAATTATGGTTCGAAATATATACTGGTAAGCTATAGAAAAACACCCATCCAAATGTTAAATGGTTAAATCAGTATTTAGTTGAATCCTTCAGGAATCGAATTAGGGGCGCTTACTTGCCTAGCGCGAATGCTAACCGTTAGACATGTACATGGTCGCCTATTAACACGCTGGATTTCTGCGCAGAAAATCGCTCGTTCGAATCAATTGCTGTACTACAATATCTTGGGCATTTTAATCATCTAATTTTTGGGGTCATTATGATATCTATGATATAAAATTAAACTTAGATAAAACAATTTATTCCTATCATCTTTTTTCTGTACAAAGATTTATTTAAGACCCGAATTGTAAATGTTTTGATAATTTGAATAAATCACAAAGCATTTAGAAAAGCTTTAAGATACAGAAAAAGGATTTGCATATGACATGCGCAGCTGCACTAAATAAATATTCCTTTCTTACCTCTCCTCATCTTCAGGATCAGTATTCATAAATGTGCGAATATTCGCCACCCTAAAGAAGTGCCATGCAAATATCTAGTGCCCGAACACATTGAACGAATTCACTTTCTCACACCGTCGACAATGGAGAAGTTTTCTCACATTATCTTTGTTATCATTGTATTATAACAGAAAAATTATCTTTTCATCTTTTATTCCAGTCATTTTATGTTTGCACATAAGACACCCTGATACTTTTTCTTTTGGGTGAAATGCACATTTTGTTGTCAGGGCCAGTTACTTGTAAAAGAGATACACTTGGGCCCAGTTATAGATTATTTTTAGTAAGTTGAATTATACAAGTTCTTTTTAAAATTTTAATGTCAATCGAGAACACATAGCATGATATTTTTCTATATTGATATTTCGTAAATAAATGATATTGTTCATTTAAAAAATATATCAAACGTACATTTTTCTTAAAATGAAACAATTGTAATATAACATATGTATATTCATAAAATTATAAGCTTCGTTTCGTTGGTTATTTTTTTCTGCTCATTAAAGTATTAATATAAAGCATAAACAGATAAATTAAATTAATGAAATAATAATATATTAAAAAAAATATAATCAGTGTACATTTAATGTTAAAATATTATTAATTTGAAAGATCATGTTTATTAAAATTCAATAGTTTTTTTATAAAATCTTGTTTGTCTTTGAATTTTCGACTAATTAATTTCACATTTTTTCTTCTTCAAATATGAATTAAAAAAATGAAATCAGTAAATTAAACATTAAGTACCCTTTATTTTGCTCGATCCAAAGCAGCAACTATACTCGATAACGAATTGGACCAGTCCCGTCCCGTCCCCTGGATTTGCATACCATTCGCATAAAGAGGTAAGCTGAATATTTTACAACTCGGGTATCAGTCACTCTGAATATCTTTGCATTTGCGCAAACATTTTGAATGACAATGCGTGTTTATCCAAAACCAAATCCAATATTCGATTTGACACGGACTTGAATGGATTTTTGCATACAAAGTATCGCTCATTTTCATTGAAAGGTTTCAGTTATTCTTTTGCTGGTTCTCACGTCCTTTCAATCCTTAATGTTTAGATTAAATCAAGTTGATGTTATTTAAACAGTTAGAATCGTTTTGCATTTCCATTTTATTTCTAGAGGTTTTTGATAGTGTTGTGTTATAACACATACATTTAAAAATATAGCTAGAAAAGGAATGTTTAATGGGTAATATTATCCTATTCTACAAAGACGGCAAAATTGAGAGACCAATATGTTGAGGCTTTATATTATAATGTTGCGTCACCAAGAGATCGCACAGAAGTTACTAGAGATGATTATTCAGAATACCCCGGAAAGTATTGTGAATTAATAATTCAATTTTATCAGAAATGAACATAAAATAACGGTTGTCGTCGACTCTTCAGTAGAAGAAGCAATACTGTGGTCATGTCATCAAGATAAAATACTTAATGCAGAGACGTTGAGTAAAGAATGATATATATATGGCGCGTAGGTTCATAATTAGTTTTTGATGCGTTGGATAAATCTGGTCAACATGATGATACATTACTCACATGAAAAAGCTCCAGCGATGCAGAAGATGACACAAAATTGACACGACTAGAAATAAGAGTTGTGTTGAATCTAGATGATAATCATTCATTATAGTCGCAAGCAATCTGGTTACAGTTAGTTAAACATGAATGTTGTAATGGACACATGATTTCTGTAATGAACATTTTGATGGTATAAATATTTTTATAAATAAAAAAAAACAGAATTGTTCAGCTCAGTTGGTCATGATACGATGTTGCTTAAATGTCATTAAAAATCGGTGTCATTTATGTTTATCACAAGGTTTTTCAAAGTTCGTTTGATGTTTCTGCGGTAAACAAAATAATGACAGGTCGAGTACCTTAATAAAAAATATATGACATAAATATGTCACATTTTCTTTCAAATTTATTTCCCTCTAACGCCTTCTTGCTCGTCAAGTTATTTTTCTCCCACAAAGGCAGAGATATTCAAATGATTGAATTATTCTCAAAATCTGTCTTGCTCAGAAGAAAATTTGTATAATAAATATTTGATTTAATCCTCCATCCAATGGCGGAGTGTGTGATTAAATATGGCGGCTGCCAAATGCAAGACTAATAAAATGAATGATGAGCGATAGATTATAGCACCGTGTTGTCACCATGGCCGATGCGGGGGAAAATTGAGGTTTTCTGTGTGAAAAAATCACATTTTGCTCAGGACAGTCGCTAAAAATCATTATGACAATGCATAAAGGCGTGTTTATAATTGTCATATAATTAAAATTCTTCATCTAGTTTATTTATCTTAAAATTGGGATGTTAAGGGTGTTTTGAGGGCTTAATTCCGGTCTGCCGCCAGATAAACGGAGATTCAGGAGTATTAAAGGCACTCGATTCATGTCTCAGCAAACCCGAATGAGCCAGCAGTCTTCGATTCACTCAATCAATTGGCATGAATTAACGACATTTTGTACGCTCAGGTTAGCACTTGAAAAACTTAGAGATTAGAGCGTAAGAAAGGCATAATTTTTAGTCTTTATGTTGGTAGAATTATATTTTTATAAATGGGTTTATACCATATTTTTTTGTTTCAAGTGTGCAAGTGGAGATCACCTTGGCTACCTAAAACTTCTACTCTAATCATCAAACTTCCTCAAAAGCCTCTGATACCTGACTCCCACACAATAGATACGACAAACTACCTAATGGGTTTGGTGGAGATAATTTGTGACCTCTGCATGCTCCACACTGGGTATATCAGCGGTAGGCCTAGCAGCGTTTGAGGTGTTCTATGTGCCGAGTGCGCTTTGATATTCTGAATACGAGGGTTACTACTTAAGTTTTGAGATAGACAAGTAAAAACAAATATTTATCATCGAAAATGGCTTTATTGTTTTTCAAAATACTCTCCCCGAAGATCAATACATTTTTGCATGCGTTTGAACCAATTTTAGAAGCACTTTTTCCACTCCGAATGACGTAACTTCAAAACATGCGTTTTGAACGCATCAACCGCTTCTTCAGGCATCGAAAACGTTGACCTCACAATTTATTTTTGATGTTCGGGAATAAAAAGAAGTCATTGGGTGCCAAATCAGGGCTGTACGGCGGATGATCCATCAATTCGATGTTTTAAGTGCTCAAAAAGTTACTTGTTTGAGCCGATGTGTGAGCTCGCATTGTCGAGGTGGAGAATGATCCGTCTTCGGCGGTTGGTTTTTCTCATTTCTCCAAGAACACTTCTGGCAAAAAAAAATCTACGAGTATATTGTTTTGATATGATAGAAAACACACAAAATATTATTTAAAATACGAAATTGTTTTCGTAAGCAGTCACCTAACATATATAGAGCTCAAACAATTGACATTTTAACTGGATATTAAATATATTGATCCTAAAATTTCTTACTTATTGACTGGTTATGCACCATTTAGGGACGTCCCTGATTTCAATAATGAACGAGGTAGTAAAGGGAAAATTGGATGTCTTAAATGCGTATAAATATTTGACATTTTTTTTCGTCAAATTTTGTATGCATGTCGACTTAATATGTGATTTCTAAAACCAGTTCTAATTATTTTATAATATATTTTATAATAATATTAAGTATATATAAATAATTAACGTTAAATATTAATTGAGGCATGATTTTCAATATTTCGGAACAAAATATAGAAAATCTAGCTACAGAAATGCTAAGAACAATAGAAACCTACATTTTCAAAAAAATTAAGTTTTTTACCATAAAAAGCTTTAGCATAAAAAGATTAAAAAAAACTAATATAAAAACTTTCAGTTTCAGAAGAGCGCTTAAAAGTACATTATATCTTGTTTTTGACCTTATAGTCGTATCTAATAAACCTTTATTTTGTTTCAATATATAGTTACTTCCTTAACTTTCTTGCCATATTTTAATATTTCACTGAAAATACCCAACATTCCTCTAATCAGGTTAATTTTAGAATTAGAATTTGGACTTACAACTTTACATTTTTTCAAGGCACCTGTTAGCAATATCATCAAAGCTTTTTTTGTAATAAAGATAACACATTGAATAAGAATAACACATTGAATAAGAAATAATTTCATGTATTTATTTGAAATCATTATTCAACGGCCTCCTTAATTAAGATGTTAACACGCTTGTCTTCAAAACCGGGGGGTAAGGGTAAGATTCCCGTTGGAACTCAAATTATTTTATTAATACAAAAGTTTTAATTTGGTTTTAATTAAGACTTCTTCAACATATTTCTGGGTGGTTGGAAGAGATTGCCACAAGACAATAAAGTTGCCAGGGTGTACTGTATACAACGATATTGTAATAAAATACAATAAAGTAAGACCATTGATTGATACATAGAGCAAACATTTAAAAATCACGATTATTATTTTTAAACTAATATTTTAATTAATAATATTTGATTCAAATAATTGTTTGATAGTAACAAACATAATAAATACACAGGTCATTGATAACCATTCAATTTCAGAAATCTAGCAGCTAACTGCAGATATCAAAAAATCATTATAGACATTGTAATGCCCCTTTTAAAATTCCCCTAAAATCATATAAATTAAGTATACGGAGTATATCTCTCGGCTCCAATATTTCTGTTAATGTGCTATAGTAGTTTCTTTGGTCGTTTTTTCTTTGTGCCAATATGTACAATCTTTTTTAATATTTTCATTGCAAAATAACAATAAAAATAATAATAAAAAAAGAAAACTTATAAATTTGGGATTCGAATCCACAATAATTTACAGATTAAGAATATTATTAAATAAATACACATTAAATAAATACAGAATATTATTAAATAAATACACATTCCTTACAAAAGAATTGTATTACAAAAGGTCTTATATGCATTTACTTGAATAAATAAAAAAATATTATATTATATTGTGTTCATCCTAGAAGGATATGGTTTTTTCCATTTCAATTTTATTTTATGAATATCATACTGGCAACACTAATGTGATTCGTTTCTCACAAAAACCACATTGCGTCATCTTCCCCTTCCTTAGGGGTAGATGAGAGCGAGAATAGCACAAGACGCAAAGGAAGAAGAATAAATGGATATAAGGAAAAATGGCGGAGAGTGCGACGAGGAAAGGGGAGGCTGGAGAGAAATGAACATGTAATATTTCATCGCTTTTTCCTACTCGGTTCACCCCCAAATATGAGAAAAAGTAAATTGAAAAAATTCAGAGGTACGCGTATAATAATATTCCTTGGATGTGACATGAGTGTACTAAATTATATGGGCGGTGGTGTACGAAAGAAAATGGAAATTGGTTTATGTAAATTGCATCTTATTTTGGCGTTTAAGTTTTACATAAATTCTCTGGGGCAAACATAAATGAATATGGTTTTTTTAAATGTGTTTACGTAATTGAAAAATCGATTAATTCTGTTTTGAGCTATGCCAACGAATTGTATTTGAAAAAAGTACTATATACTCGTATATGAGTATGGAATATTTTTTTTAAATACAAATAACTTTTTTTTAATTTTGCGATATTTTTTAAAACGATGATATGCAAGGTTATGGGCTATGGGATTACTGGTTATGTCTATGGGATTACTAATTTGAGGAAATTTTCCAAGTATTTTTCAAACATAACTACTGAAGAAAAAATAAATATTGCAAAACTTATGTCGAAGAACCTACACTTTATAAATAATAAATATGAATAAATTATGGATAAGTATTCCCATCCTTCTTTGCAAGCTATGAGGGAATAAATACCTTTATTATTAGAAAGTTCAACGTGGGTTTCGAACTGGCGACCTATTGTATAAAACATACATCGCTTTACGAGGATATACGGTGGATCAAACATAAACGAGACTTTCTTGTTTTAAAATTTTTATTTGCAGAAAGAAAAATACCAAGTAGACATCATTTTTCTTCATAATCTCCTGCTTTGGAAATGCATTTTTCCCAGCGAATCGGTAGTTTTTTTTATTCCGTCATCGTAAAAAGAAGTGGGTTGTGTCAGCAGCTAATTGCGCATGAACCCCTCTACTCCATCTTCGTTGTTGAATGGTTGACCTCCCAAAGCTCCTTTCAGTGGCCCAAAGAGATGAAAGTCGCAGGGGGATAGATCAGGGTTATAGAGAGGGTTGTCCAGTCGTGTCCAATTATTTCCTCCAATTGTTCGCATGTTACAGCTCCAGTATGTGTCTTCGCGGTGTCATAGAAAATAATCATTTCTCGCATCGGTTGGTCACGATTTTTGCGTCGATAAGCAAGTTTAACTTCACTCCAAAGCTCGCAGTAGTACGCAGCATTGATGGTGCGACGATCGTGCAAAAAATCGATGTGCAAAATGGCGCGCCAGTCCCAAAAAACGGTCGCAAGCACCTCACTAGCTGACAACCGAGTCTTGACTTTCACAGGGGCTGCCTCATCCTTCTTTCTCTACTCTATGCTGGCTTGTTTCGACTCGAGCATGTAGTGGTGTATCCAAGTTTCATTGCAGGTAACGATGCGACTCAAAAATGCGTTCCCTTCTTGTGCAAACCGCGCCAAGAGCCGCTCACAGAGGTGCAAACGTCCCCATTTTTTCCTGCAGTCAAAATACGTGGGATCAATCGAGCAGATACTACGCAATTCTTAATACTTTATGATTATATATTGAGTGCTCCCATAACTTATTCCTCTCTCAAAACAAATTTCGGAAACCGTCAAACGTAGGTCACCTTCCAGAAGATGACGAATGACGTTAATGTTCTGTTCGGTAATGCTCGTCCATGGGCGACGATAATGGCTCTTGTTTTCGACCCCTTCATGGCCTTTCATGAACTCCTCATGCCAAGCAAACACACGGGGCTTTGACAATGTTTGATTCCCAAACTGTGCCGTCAGCCTCCGCAGAATTTCGGCCAGTTTTACGTCCTCACGACCGAGAAACTTGATAATTATGCGTTGCGCATTTGACGGGTGCACCTCTTTCTTAGACATCGTGTGCCATACTAATGCAGGAATCTGCCAAGGCCAGCCAACCGTTCTCCCCCTCCTGATATCCCCACCCAACACTCCGTTACGTTAAAATTTACGCCCTCTAAAACAACCGTGTCCCTTGCAGGGTAGGCAGAGATAATATATCTCAAAACCTTTCTACCGAATCAGACAACTTGTCCTTCACATTCATATATTTCATCATGCACTATCTTCTATTATTCCTACTTCTCACTTTAAATTATTTAAAATGTGGTTCATTTGATTCAGCCAAGTCTTCCTTTGTCTAATTCCTTCATTTCTGACTTATTATTCACTTAGTCATTCTTTCATAATTAATTATCTCCCCATGTTTAAACCTTCTTAAAGTTTCTTACTTGATTTCACTTAAAATATTAATTTTACTTATGCATTATTTTCTGATGTCTTCATTCCGCCTTCCTTCATACATTGACACTTCACAAATTTTACTTAGTGTATCCATCTCGACATCATTAATCTTACATTTATCCTTCTACTAAGTGCAAGATTCACTTCCATATGTCAAAGTGGGTACCAACACACTTTATTCCAATAAGTATATGTTAAAATTTTCTGTTCTGCACATTTGATTTTTATTTTCTCCTATTTCTAAAACTATTGTTAAAAATGGTGTTGACCTAAACGAAATAATAGTTTTGTATACTATTTAGTTGTATATAGTACAACCTGCGTAGTTCATTGCCATTTGGTAACTTCTACCATTCACCAGAAATATGTTAATATACTATGCGTATCCAGAAAGTAAGTGTACTGAGGCTCTCACGACCGGATGGATTTTATTTTCGATATGTTGGCTACACTTCCGTGTAGCCTGACCTTTCCCCTCCGCAACGAGACTGGTTCGAGGTCAGTATGTTAAGAAGTGTCGACGCGACAACACGTTTCGTGAAAAATGTCAATCAAATCTCCCGCCAAGTGCGAAATACGCGGCGTCATCCGTTATCTCGTTTGGAAGGGAAAACCTCCGGTTGAGGTTTATAATGAGGTGAAAACTGCATATGGTGATAAAGCTATGAATCGTACGAGTGTGTACAAGTGGTGTCGCGAGTTTACGGTCACGTCACACCTCTTCACCCTCCGCCAAAAAGTTCAAAACCACAATTTCAGCCAAGAAAATCATGGCAAGCAAGCTCATTTGTCTCATTCAAAATAATATATCAGTTTGTTTTCAAGCTTGTGTAATTTTACTCTTTTTTTGTGCTTACATTTATATACGTATTATGTGAACGTGTGGCAACCATGGTTTAACGGTTAGCATTAACGCTAAGCAAGCAAATTTACTTTCGGACTGGTTTATTTCCTAGATTATTTTATGTCTGAATGTAGCTTTATTATAAATTATTTTAGCGCTATTAAACGAAACAAAAATAGCGCTTTATAAGATTGAGTATATTAAAATGGTGCAGTCGATTAAATCTGCAGATCATGTTGTTTAACCTCCTTGCCAATGGAATTTTGTGTTTGATCTGTCAGAAATGTGTGCTTGCTAAAATGTATTATAATAATTTGCACACAATAAATCAATATTCGCACATGCGTCTTAGTAGATCATTGGGATAGCCTATCTTATCATACATATGCATAATTGTTTCAATATTATTATTTGTTTTTTTAATTAAGTGTTTTTATTGTGTTTTTCTAAATAATTCATTGCATAAATAAAAAAAATGTATTTGAACTCTTCCTCTTTCTTTTCTTTATGTTTACAAAAATATTGGTCCTGGATGGATTGGATTGACAAAAAGCTGGTCCATGAACATAGAAAATTTAAGAAGCACTGACATAGGCAATCCAACACGAAACCCATGTATGGGAGACAAACGTTTTCCAACTAGGCTACTTTATTTTTTACTAAAACAATATCTTTATTAAAAACCATACGATTGACTAGTATTATTAACCAACCTCTGAATTGCACTATATTTATACAATTTAACGCAATTTCAAAAAAACATTGCGAGTTTAAAAGGGACATTTATTTGTCGTTTTGATCAATAAATCTTGAAAAAAAGGCATTCTGGGACAAATTATATCTTATTGAACTCTCGTCTTGTTTTTGTGAGAGCATTGTATTCAAATTATCTGTCCTCTTGTGATGGAAGATGGGAGGAGAAGAAACTGAGAGGATGGAGACACGGTTAAGTGATTGACGCATTGCTTTTTATTGACATAAGAAAGATTTTGTTCGTCTCGTATAAAATAAAAACAAATAGATTTTTATACTACGCTTTTGAAAATCTATGAAATATATTCAATAAAGAATAATTTGATAACAGATTATTTGTGAATATTGTTTCAATAAAAACAATATACCTAATATTGAATAACTAATTATTTGATATGCAAATTTATCAACTTTATTTTATTCTTCATTTATTGAAACGTATTTTTTTACATATTTTTATTATCTATGTTGAGTAATCTAATTCAGGTAGTATCAATGTAATAAATAAATAGGGAGCATTATGATAAAAAAATGTTATAAAATATTTCTAGAGTCTTATTTACGCAAATACTCGTATTTATAATGTTTAATCCGTATGATTGTTTAAAAAATGTAAATAAAACAAAATAATTGGTTTCATAATATATTTCAAATTTTAAGAACATGTAGGAAAAATATTATACTCGTAAATGATTTCTAGATTTTTATAAGGGTATATTGTCATATCATTGAAAAATGTGCCGGTAAAATAATTTAAGTACAGGAAATTGAAAAAAATATATCTGAAAAGTGGGAATTTAAAAAAAAAGGATATAAAAAAAAAAGTTTAATTACCAGGTGTTTCATGGTAAAAAATTGTCGAATGAATGCAACATTTTCAGTAAAATATCGAACCAAAAAAATATATCCCTCATCATCAGGGGGGCACAAACAAGAGTCTTGTTTGTGTTCCCCTGATGAAGTGAAAACCTTGAAAACGGTAGAGTTATACCGTTATATAAAGTGGAATAAACAGTGTTTGACTAAGCAAATTACAAAATATATTTTATTTTAGTTTATTAGAAGACAAAGTGTTTCATAGTTAAAGATATTGGGAAATATTAAATTCTTCTGTACTAATTGATGTTACATATTGACTCGTGTCCTGAGCAAATATATTGCTTAGCTGGTAAGCCATTCGATTTAAAAAATGCGAGTTCTGTATAGGTTTTTCACAAAAGGCCTTTAAATATTTTTCTAGTTGAAAAAAATGTCAAAGAACAGTAAGTCCACGACGTATTGTTTATTTATAGTTCAGTGAATTTATTATCAGAAGGAAACCTATTACAACCAACCGGGCAAAAGATTGAGGAACTCAATGTTTGCGCAAATAAAAAAAATCATACATAATTATTTAAAAAATGTATAAATTGATGGGAAATAGAAGGTTTTAGGAGAAAAGGAGAGGGTACGATGTGGGAAAATCTCTAAAAAATATGTCATTTCATTGAATATATATTTAACATTTTTTGAGCCTTCTTTTGAAGTTTTCCAACCAGAGCGTGATACTAATATAACTCGTTCCAGAGCCTTACAACATGGACAGTGACAGTGACAGTGAAACGGAAGTCAATAGTCAATTGATGATACTAGTAGATTGCAACGCATAACCGTGATTGGTGTGTTGCTTCTTTTTACTTCGTCTTGACTGCCCATGTTGTCAGACTCTAGAACCAGTTAGCCTCGATGTCTTGTTTCAAACAACGACTTAAAATATACTACATCTTTTTTAATTGACGAAGTATTTATCTTTATAGCTTATATTTTATTGTCCTTTCCCATCATATCCCCTCTTTTCCGGCCTTTGGTGAAATTTATAAATATTGTATTGTAGTTTACTTGCTTTTTTTCTATACGTTAAGTGCATTTCAGTTTCGTTTCCTTTGGAAATTACGATGAAACTTATACCCAAAATTAGCACGAATCTGCGTTACTCTCATCTGGTTGGTTGGAAGAGATGGCCGTTTGGAAATACACCTGTCATTCATACTTGTGGTTATGTATTATGTCTCAAAATAGGTAGTTTAATATTTTGGGATTTATTCGTCCAATTAATTAAAATTCTTTAAAACAATATACTTCCGTGTATCATCTAAACATTTTCTTGTTTTCAAAAATTCTCTTTACTACACATAACACAATTTAAAATAATTGAATATGTGGGGGAGTTGAAACGACTTTTTAGTTTTTGTATATACGAGTACATATAACAATATATTTCGAGAGAGACATAAAACTGTCGCGGTAAATACATCTCTTGAAAACTAATCGGAAGGCTCATCTGGCTGAGATCTTTCTTACCTTCAGTGATATGTTACGAAATGTAGGATGGAGCCTATATACCACTAAAGCAGAGGGATGAATGTATGGGGTGATTGCGCCCTCTATGTGTGTGTGTGTTTGGGGGACGTTATTTCCATACATATGAGTCCGCTCAGAAGTACAAAGGAAAGTTTCGAAAGCAAAAGCATGCGGAGAAAAGAGATATGTTAAGAAGCACGTTCAAAAATGATGCTCTTCTAGAAGGAAAATAAAAAAAAATTAATATACGTCTAGCAGTATATCATCATGCCGTGTCTCTTGCGTGGTAGGAAGAGAAGAGATTTCTATACTTTTTATATATTTACTCCACATTTTTATCTTAGTGCACGCATCTCTCCAGTATTAATCTTATTGTATCCTTTTCCAAGTCCAAGCATGACTTACATGCATTGGAGTGGGCACTAACACACTTTTATGTATTGTCATTTTTTAAATAATTGATTCGTTATACGAGTATTAATCAGATTCTTTCTACTTGCAAACTCAAAACATGAACGATTGTGAAAAAAATGTAAATTTTTCATAAAAAACACGTGTTTATTTATTTTATTTTTTTCAGAGATCAGTGGAATCCTCGAAGGTAATTTTAAGCCTACAATCACATAATCGTTTTTTTTAAGAAATCTATTCATTTTAAAGTAAGAATGATATTTTCTATTGTTGTTTCATTATTTTCTTTAATCCATCCCTGACTCACGTCGTTTCCCGCAAATCTATTTAGATTGACACATCGGTCAGGTGAAGACGAAAGTGGCAGGAAGGGGATGTGAGAAATAAATACATAATATCGGAACCCACAAAGGATCAGCCTGGATGTAAGCTCCTCAGAAAGCGATGGAGTTATAGCTATCGAGATTTTGTCAGTCTCGTATATACAATACGCATAAATGGGATCTAAAAGAGTCAACCCTTGTGTGTATGGAGAACTGCAGACAACCGATCACATAATAGACATGGTTAATTTACGCGTTTCAAGGGAGCATTTCTAAATTAAATCAATCTTCTAAAATGAAACGAATATACACTATCTGTGCTATTAATAGCAGGTTAATTTGTGTATTATATCCTGCGAAAAAAATTTTGTCCGCCGTGCTCTCTTTTAAAAAAGTATAGATATAAAAAAAATACTTCCTTTTGTTGCGTTATTTATTTTATTTTCAAGCAGAGTCCCTTTCGATGATGCTTTATTCTCCACCTTAGAAGATACGCAAAAGAAAGAAATGGAGATCTGCGCCGAGGAAAAGTTGGTATGTAGACCTTCTGTGAGGGATTCTGCTGGGGCGTGTACGTGTGTGGCGTATCCCACAGGGATCTTCTTGCTGGTGTGTGAAGGGGAGAGTAGGGCAAACTGGCTGACTCAGCTTACTAATCTCGCAAGTTTTTTTTCCACAAACAGTTTATTTTCCCTATCATAACATTAGGTTCGGTGGAGTTTTTTGATTGATGTGTATGGATAAAACGATTTCGGCAAAACAAACAACTTATTTTTTCAAATCGTAAAACAGTGTTTTTCTTCCCCTATATATGATATATGTTTATGTATTATACATATATATGATAGGATTTGGGTTTTATTACATTATTTATAAAGACCAATTTTTAAGACATGTCTGTAAAATATAAGTCTGCCATCTCAATTTATAACGCATTAAAAAATTATCTTTTCAACCATCAACCAAAATTATGATATACGAGTATATCAACATGTGTATGGACTACGGTGGAATTTCGAAGGACATGTCCAAACAATAATTTGAAAAAATCACAATTGATTTGAACAGCAACAATTGTTTCGAAAAAATCTCACTTACATAAAAATAACAAAAACAATTGTGCTGATATGCGAAATCTCTTTTCCACGAAAATGTGATTAAATTTTTTCGATTATTATGTAAAACTTGTTGGATATTATTATTTTTTAATATTGGAATTGCGATTACTTTCAAGCAAAATGAGTTATTTATTTTTTATTTATTAAAAAAATGTTGAATACATGAGGGTATATAACAAAAATACTCGTATTTCAACACAAGTTTTCGTTACTTTCAATCTTAACAAACATTTTTTTCAAAATTATAAAATTTCTATTCTAACACCAACATTAAGGTTGATTTTAGTAAAAATATGTTATTTTTTTAATTTTCGTATTAAATAAAATGATAAGCTTATATGCTTCACAAAACACTAGCATCAGAGAGTATACATAATATGTTACGTCTTATATAATAAAATAGCTTATATCTCAAGCGTAGCGCGGCAGTTCCGTGTGGGCGGGTGTCCCCTGCGTGTGTATGTGAGGAAGAAGAAGAAGTAATCCCGTTGCTTGCAAGAAACCAATTTCTATTCCGAACAAATCCCCCAAGCCACTCCCACCCCTCTCTTGGATCAGGGATGCTGCGCCGTGAGATCAAAATCTTTCTCTTATAAACTATTTATCCATTTAAAAATTTAAAAAGTATCTTTAATTTAAATTATATTTTTTTCAAAAAGTAGGGTGAATTTGTACAGTATTTTGAAGCACGCAGTGATATAATATTAAGTAAGATAATAGCCGAGTCTATTTACACAAAACTAAAAAAAAATACACTTGAGCTCTATTTAATACTGTGATACTTGTTTTCCTTATCCTTATATAATTATTATAAATGAAAACTAAAAATAAAATTTCTCTGTCTTTTGTCATTGCCGAAAATATAACAAACCATCACTCAAATGAATTTGATATCTCTGTATCACGTTAATTACGTAAAGCATCATATGAGAATCTAAAACGGCGCTAAATTGTTTACTCTAAAAGTATAAACGTAGTCTTTATTTTTGCAGGAGTTGAGATTTTTTAAATTTCAATTCAATATATTCGTCCATCGAAGAGCTAAATATGTGTGAATATTTTTTTCCGTTTTTTACCATAAATATTTCAGGAAAATTTCTAGATTTGTTTAGCTCATCAAACATATGAAGAAATTAAAAATTCAAAGCATATTCCAATGTTGAACTCATTAGAAAAAAACTATGAATTTCGCTTTTACTATTGAAGAATATCAGGTACAGGATAATAAATATTTTTTTTACAGATACATGTTTGAGTACATAATCAAAATTCTGTTAGATGTTTAAAATGAAAAAAAAAAACGACAGGAGTAATATTAATTAGAACAGATCCTCAAACACTTAGGGTTTATTCAGAGGATTGTTTGAATCAAGTAAAAGC
>CATKWJ010000348.1:0-33754 GCA_949825065.1 Odontocerum albicorne | reverse complement strand
TTGTTGGCTTTCATTTGTCGTGTCCCCAGTAAATTAGGCTTTTGCCTGTAGCTCACTGAGGACATATTGCATGAAAAAATAAATAGACATTTCTTTCCGATTTTTGATTATATAAAACCCCGTTGCATATTTCTCATCAACCTGACCAACAGTGATAATACGTTACATATGAATGTATATATCATGCGAATCAAACCCCTCACACTTCATCACTCCAGACGGACGAAAAAATTTCACCCTTCAATATACCACACAAAATCATCAAAATAAAAAACACCATACTCAACAGTTCACACAAGCCTTTGCTACAAGTCATTCCTCTTGCAAGCCCAAGTATTCAAACTCCTGTCGCAATAACAACCACCCTCCGATCGACTGCCTATTTTTCCCCCTCTATAATAGATTGATCTTGCCAGTCACCTTATCGTAGGCTGGGGGCAGGTTATGTTTTTCTCACGACAAATTACTCGTAAAAAGATCAAAACTCAGAAAAAGGAGGAATGCTAAAAAGAGAGTTACACTTAATACAATTAAAATATTTTCATGTAAAAATATGTTACACAATTAATATAAAAAAATAAATCAAAATTAACAAAAAACAAACTAACAAAATGCTATCTGTACTATCTGCGGTCGGTTCTAGAATCTGGGTCATGCACGGACGGTGTAAGAGATTCTCTAATAGTCTCCTGTCCTTGTCCTTCTGACGGCGACGGCGTCGCTCTTCCTCGCGACAAGTGGACCGCTGAATCGATGCTAGCATAATATGAGAAATCACAGGTCGCCTCTCGATTGACACAGAGTGTGGGATGACCGAAGGAGAGAATGTATCGCGCGTTATACCGTTCTACCTCAAAAGACTGATCTTAGTAGACTCTCGGAACTGCTCTTGATTGGAATACTCCGTCACTTCAGGTTCATTATCTGTCAGAAGCTATTGCATATTGTTATTTTTTAAACAATTATTTATGTAAAATTTCATTGTCAATTTCAGGAGCTCTGTGCAATATACGAGTTGAATATATTTTATTAATGGCCGGCGTCAGGTGTATATCGCAATTCAAACAATATTTTTTTGTCTCTTGAACATTTTTACTTTTAATACAAAGGCTCGATCCCTAGGTTTCAATTCATGTACAAAAATCTCAAAGGACACCCACTGAGTAGTTCAGTGCGGATCTTTTTTACGTGAACTTAATTATGAATTTGTTAATTTCAAAAATCTTGTGACGAAGGTGAACGTTTTCCTTCTAAATTAAATATTACATCCAAACTTGTAAGTCTTCAAATACTGTTTTAAAAAATATTCAAACTGATATGTATGTATGTTAATCCTTGTTAATGTTGATCGGATAATAATTTTTCGTCAGCAAAAACTGCTTAATTCTATCCAAAATGAACGTGTTTCAACACGAATAAACTAGTGTCATTACGTACTCTGGTACGAGTACAATTTGAACACGTGTATACACACATATTCATCCTTGAAATTGAAAATGATCAAATTGTGAAGCGATATTTTTATCAAGGAAAATACACACTCGAATAAAAAATACGCATTAAATGGCACTGTATTCAATATAAAAAGAATTTCATAACACCCTTGAAGGACTTGGTTACATTTATATTCCCATTGCATTTATCTGAGGTTTCTTTAATTTATTATATACTCGGAAAAAATCTGAACGAACGCACAATAAAAAAAAATACGTATATGATAAGCGGAAAGGCACTTGATATAATACTATAAGAATATTACTTTGTAGAGAATTATGGGTACACTCATCGCTTTGCCGTGGAAAGAGAGACAGGTATGTTCGCAACGATGATGTGGTGATTCCTTTTTGTTCGGCTAACAAAATGGTGCCTAGCCTATCTCTATTGTACTAAATTCGTGGTATGTTTAGGATCGATAAAGATATAAATTCAGTTGACAGTGTAATATAAGCAACATTAAATACTACTTATTTATCGGAATTTCACAGAAGATCACATTAAAAAAGCAAAGCACGAAATACGCTTAATATGTATGTCTCCAGTTTTTACAAAATTATCATTTTTAAAATAACCTGATTAAAGTTTCCTTTCTTTGTCATAAAACGATAGGAGATAACAATGTCATACATTTTCATTAAAAAATGTGATTTCTGTGTTTTGAACTAATTACCATGTGATGGACTATGAACACAATAGTTTTTATTTTTACAAAATTTCTCTTCCTTTTATGAGTTTAAAAATATTGATAATGGAAAGTGTTAAAAACATTCACAATTTCTTTAAAACAAAGATATTCTTTTCTCGAGATGTCCTCATCAATCGTAGCTTGGCTTGCATCACGGTAATCCTTATATTGTTAAATACAACCTGGAACAGTTCCGTAGAGCTAACTGTACTTAAACCATTCCCGCCAGTGCTTAAGCCATGAGATGGGATGTCTTCATCTGCCTTGTTTGCCATTTATTTTTCCTTGAAATTATCGTAAGGGGCTTTGGAGATCTTTTTCTGGCTTCCGGGGACAAAGATGTCTACTCTCAGGTGATATTTAACGTTGGGGGGGCCTGACATGACACTGGGAAAAAGCAGAAGATGTTTTGTTTTAAAATATGGTGTTACCAAAAATATTAAAGATATTGTGGACAGAACGTATAGGTTACTAGACTGAATTAGAAACAATGCTTAAATAAATATATCTCTCTCCATAACACAACGCGGCAAAATGCAATACGAGTACCTTAATCACTTGACCCATCGCCCAAAATATCCACATTACAAGAAATAAAGCTTTGAAAAATAAGTGATGGTTAAAGAGAAACGCACTCTCCTGGCTTAGTCACATAAGAAACTGAACCAGGTTGGGAGTGAAAGAATTGTTCAGGATAGTGAAAGACCGGTTCAAGTTTTTAGCACACAATAGACGCATATGTGCGAAGACGACCAGTGTAATCAAAGAAAATAAATTTAAAGTAACGCCTTTCTAAGCTAGACCTTTAAACTCATTTTGATGCATGTAAATTCATTCGATGTACGATAATAGGATCATAAAACAAAATATATTCATAAAATATAGGGAGAGATACCCGACTACCCGACTGAGTGATCTATTAAAACATAACGGGTGGCAAAGACTCCGCGGTACGCTAATTGATAAATATAGGGAAAGATACCCGACTGAGTGATCTATTAAAACATAACGGGTGGCAAAGACTCCGCTCCGCGGTACGCTAATTGATAAATATAGGGAGAGATACCCGACTGAGTGATCTATTAAAACATAACGGGTGGCTAAGACTCCGCGGTACGCTAATTGATAAAGGCTGTTCTTTTATTATAAGACAATTTTATGACTATTTCCAATTCTGAAGTATTATATTTTAAACGTGCAACATGTCAATCTTAATTAAATTTCAAGACAAAAAATAAAATTTGATTCCTTGATTGTAAGTATTGTAATAAAAAATCGACCTCCGTGGCCTAGTAGAAGCCGCTTGACTTCAACCTGGGAGATTCGTACTTGATTCCCGACGGTACTCGAAAAAAATAATGGGTCCCAGTAAGGCTAAAGACTTTTGTTAACAAGATTCGAGTACGAGTGTTGTATCTTCACGTGTGGGAAAAAAATGCTTACACATACGGCTTTGAACCGGAGCTCGTCATTGCACTGGTGAATACTCAAGTAGTTATTAACCCCAAGGCTCGATTAATAGAGCTGAAGACAATAATATCTCCCAACCACGTCCTTCAATATGTCCTAATCACCAATTCGGATTTTCCGAATAGTACTATACGACTTAATGAATGTCATTAAACATTTTCATAAAGGTCAGTTTTTGGTCTTGTATTCTTATTTAATATAAGTATTGTCATTTCCGTGAGTTTTCAATTCAATCATACTCTTTTCAAGTAACAAAGCACTCTCTCAGCAGGGTGAATTTATTTAACAAAAAAAAGTGCACGTTAGTCAAACAGTCAAGGTTTGGAAAAAAATCATAGAATCGACTTTTTGACCTGTCATTGAGTCTCATTGTTTATCAAGTTGATGAGAGTTTGAAAAAGGGTATTGTATAATCAACAATCGGAAAAAGCATCTACTTATTTTTTCGTGTTATACTCGTATATCCTTAGAGATACAGGCTAAAACCTAGTTTATTGGGAACACGACAAATGAAAGACACAAACCTAGATTCATTAAAATTGTCTCTTATTTTTCATAAATTATGCATTTATAAAATTTCTTGTTATGTATAAATAAATAAATAAAATAAAAAAATAATTTTCTAATGAAATAAGACAAAAGCTGAAAAAGCAATAACACGTTTTTAAGGGTTTCTCATCATGCTGTAATATTACCAAAAATATAATTATGAATTTTGAATAAAAATACTAAGCTTTAAAAAGCTCTTGTAACTATACCTACAGTATTCTCATATAAGTATTAATGTATACGAAAAAAATGTAAGCATTATATATATAACCCTATCAAATCGTGCAAAGCTTGCAAATAAGTAGGCAATCCATATTCATAGTAAGTCAGAAAATTCTTAAAGTCATAGTAAATTAAGAACTTTTTTTATTGAAAATTGTCATTCAAATCGTCACTGGGGTTTATATATTATTATATTATATTTTAGAAAGTAAACCAAAACACAGGTTCAAAGGCAGTTTTAGGAAATTGATGTAATTAAAATTTAAACTTCTATTCTATAAGATATGGATTGAAGAACGAATTCGACATAACATTTAAATTATTTATATTATTTATAGTTAAGGCATTAACATTGTGAAGGTTTCAAGACATTGTAATTTGTTTTATTAAACACTGTTTATTCCACTTTATGTAACGGTATAACCCTACAGGTTTCTAGGTTTTCACCTCATCATCAGGGAGAACAAACAAGACTTTGAAAACGGTACGGTTATACCATTACATAAAGTGGAATAAACAGTGTTTAATAAAACAAATTACAAAACATTTACTTCAGTTAATCACTTAAATCAAGCGAGTTCAAGTATTTTTAACTACTTCAATTTCGTTGATTTTAATCATATTTAAAAATATTATTATTCATGTTCAGATAAACATACCCTCTTCTTATATAATAATTGTGACAAACATCACTCTGTCAAGCCCCTGTCAAATATTCTTCTATCTACGCGTTATCCAAGGCATCGCTGTCACAATTCCCATCTAGTATAATTTATGTTAGTACACTCGACAGATTTTTTCTTGGAAAGCCTTTTTAGTGTAAGTTCTTCATTAGATACAAGTCATAGTAATCCTCTCTTTTTAGTGTAAGTTCTTCATTAGATACAAGTCATAGTAATCCTCTCTTTTTTCACTTATTTATGTAAATAAACAATGTTTATAATATAATTATGTTACGTCCGTCCTGTAAGTACATCCTGCAATATATTTCGTTGAAACAGAGTTAACCTGTTTTGCATGTGACATCTCAAATAAATTTTACGTTGGAGTAGAAATTCTGTGTTTCTACATTTGAAATCTCAATATTTCATAAATCAAAGTAAAAATTATGTAAGTCGTAGTATAACCTTTCTTAATTTGACTATTGTCTCCTTTTCGTTCTTACAATAAAATATAAAATACACTAGTTCTGGTAAAATAAACTAAATAAAATGAACTTTTCATTGTATTTTATTCATTGTAAAGGCATATCATAGTAAATGTCTAAACATAAAAATGCAAGAAATTTAAAGCTGCGTATTATGAGAAGAAACATGTGAAAATAATATCACACCATATCCCTTTTATGAGAAGCAGAGGTGACAGATCTCTGCCTTTCTATTAGCGCACACGGCCTTTGCGATAGCCATTAATCTCGTTATCCATGATTTTCTATTTCTTACCTCAGTTAAAATTTCCCTATCTATCTCCTTCCATTCTTAACTAGGTTTACCATTTCCTCACATTCCATTAATTTTAGAGATTTTCTAGTATTGTATTGAATTATACTTATACTGTTTACATTAAAATCTGGTGTGTTCATTACCATGTGTCAATTTCTTCCAGCTATCCAGAAAGATATAAAAGAGACTTGAGTGCAAACCCAGATTGGAACCCTTCTGAAAATAAATCGGATTCCAACGTGAATTGAACCTCTGATTTGGACGGTTTTAAGGATTATATCAGATTTAAAATATTTTCTCAATTCATTTCCTCAATGCTTGAAAAAAATGTTGTAATATTTGACATAGACAGTCGGACTTAAAAACTAATTTCAAACTTAAAATTTCGTCATTTGTATTCAGAGTCGGACACCAGGTGCTCCCAACTTTAAATTGACGCAATGAAACCACGTGACTCGTTTATTTGAGGAAGCTACGAAAATTTTAAATGAAATAGTTAAGGTTAAGAGTTCTAAGTGTTAAGATCAGACTATGGCTTCGGGTCTTAAAGATTAAAATGTTAAATGATAATAATTAGCACGGAAAAACTGTATACCATATTCAAACGTGAGAAAAATGTGTAAAACCTCAAGACCTGCAAATGTTGATACATTATATGAACGAGAAATTGTTTTATGCATCTAGCCTAATATTTAAAAATACGTCTGGTCCAAAATGTTGTTAATTACCGTTGAATCGCTGTGGAATTCCAATACGAGTAGCTTTTAATTAAAAAATACTGCTTTATTGACAGAATAACTGAATGTTGTTTTATTAAATTATTTATGTACATTTAAAATTATTTTAGTACGCTTGTTTAAATGTAAATTTGAGTATCACTAATTAATGGACGTAATTTGTTATCGATACAATGGCTAAAAGAAAATCGATTAATTTTTATCAGACAGAAGATAGGCTCGTATACATTTTCTAAACCGAGCGACAAATTACTCAAAGAAGTCATTTTTGTATATACATATATAAAAGGCAAATCAAAATATGAATCAACTTCAAAATTAATTCTCATGCTTGGTATTTAATAATTGTAAAACTTAATAAATTTTTTTTATATATATTTTTGTGACATTAAAAATAATGAATATGCCATTAAAAATAAATGTACCATTAAACATAATGAATATGCATCACCCGTAACGAGCATAATGGAAGGCACAATACAAATTGATGGATGAATGTACTTGTCGTTGGTGCCACCGGACATGAATACGTAAGCCAATTGGTGATAGGCATTGCTTGCAGCTTGCTTGCATATTTTCTCCATTAGGTCCCTGATAACGACCGACAGTTTTACGCCATTTATCGCGATCTGTTCCATATTTGTTCCCAGTTGTGTTGAGCATGAATGTTTTTGAACGGTTTTTACTGTACATGTCCTGAAATCTATCGCGCAATTCACCGTGGTTTCTTCTGCACTCCGTTTTCTTTCTTTCTTCTACCCTATCACCAAAGAGGATTTTCCAAAGAGCCTGTGTGTGGTTAGCTACACGAGCAAGTGAGCTATACGATAACTGGAAACAACACAGGTGAGTACGCAACACCATAATTTCGATGCTTCAACAGTTGGCTCTTCTCCAAACCTAATTATTTGAGTTTCCATATTTGACTTGAATACATACGATATAAAAACCGCAAAAGCTTTGTTTACGCTTTAGGTGTCCTCAATAATTCAATAGATTATAAAAAATGAAATTTTTATATACGAGAAAATCTTTAATGGTTTCCTATTTTTTACTTCTTAGTTCGCATTTGTATTTTTTATAAAATAAAATATTTTTCTTAATTGTATTTTTTCAATAAAATTTTTTTTTAAATTGTTTTTCCTAACTGAATAATTAAATTTATTTGGGTAAAAATTTCGAGACCAGAGATTGAATCAGTGATCGACCTTTTGATATTTAATTTCACTTTCTCTTTATTAATCAATTTAGTCCGCACTAGTGAAGACGTTTTTTTCTTTCAATATATCACGACTTACCAAATAAATATTTATTGTCAATCCCAAACCTTATCAAAGGCACAAACGAGTTAAATCATTCATGCATTCGTATGGTGCCCTTAAACTTACCCAAATTGGTTTTTAAAATATATTAAAGGAGACAACATTGTCTTTGGCCCAATTAATACAGGCTTCAGGCTTTAAGCCACTGGATTAGGCCTGTAACTTGTTGTTATTGATCACACGTATAAACAATAATATCGCAATTAAAAATACAACATTCGCACACGTCTGGGCTACAAGACGATCTCTTTTACCAGACTTGGCCCTTTTTTATTTTATTTATCAAAACTGAACGCTTTGGGTGGAAGACAACAGTCTAGGTCACGGAAGTCGTCATACAAAAAAAAGTGAATATAACAACGACTAAAACAGATAATCATTTATTTACAAAACATAATTATTATGGAACAAGTATGACCTTTCTTCGTGACCTATCTGATCATGGATTCGCGCTCCGTTCAAGCGGATATTGTCTATTAGCCTTCTCAGGTCACCATTTTTCATTTTTCACGCTGTCCTTTACTGTATATGGCTCTGTAATAAGATGTCACCTAACATAATACTGGCTTCATCGTTAGCGTGTTTCAAACAGCGACTCATAAAGCTTTATATTTCCCGTCAGTGACGTGGCATGTTTCCTGGTTACCCCATCACCCTTTTTCCCACCCCCCCCCCCCCCCTATTTTTATATGGTTAATTTTAATCGTCAAATGATTCTTGTCTTCATTCGAACTTGCAATTATTTTTCTCATAATTTTATTTTTATTGAACATAAATCATGGATCCAACACAAAAAAATCTTCAAAAGCAAATTCTTCAAGGATTTTTCTGGTTGTTTTGAATGAATTGTCCTTTGGCAAAAGCTCTGCCGCATTGTACATTGAAGTTTTTAAATAATTATGTATTTATCTGTGGAATTTTTATGAAGACTTTCAATAGAAAACCGCATTGTTTTCAAAAACACAAGGCTATTTTACACTGCTTATTTTTTATTATCTACCATAAAATATACATCATCCAATCCGCTTGCGAAATATGTTGCATATGTATTAATAATTTCTTTATCCTATCCTTAGACTATTGGTAATTTACTCCTTGGGAGATGGATTGCTGACTGTCTTTCCATCTCTTGGGAGAGATTTCAGGTGAGTTAGAACTCGTAAAAACAAAAACGGCTGAAAGTTTATAAATAAATAAAAAACAAAATCAATTTCTCCTATTTCTGTCATCTTCTTGCCTCTTTGCTCACCTTGAAGATTTGGTTATTAAGGTAAGATAGTTCTAGTTTGCATCCGTTTGCATCTGAAATATAATCTTCAGACTGAGATATTATACTGTTTTTGCATGCATCATGAAACAAAGTATCCGTTTTAATTATTTTCAGTTGACTAGAAATTTATTAAAAAAATCTTTTAGTTAAAAAAATTGCCCTGAGCTAGTAAAAATATGTTAAATAAAGTATTGAAAATTATAATTTATTTGTATCTTATTACCGAACTTGATTAAACAGACATGTTTTTTGATAAGAATTGGTTTTTCGCGTATAGCTGGGATAGATAAATTTAAATTTCGTAAATTTAAATTAAAGTCTATCATTTTTCTCCAAAATATCATATAATACTTTATGGATCCTACAATTGAATCGTTGTTGTTTTAAACAATATATGTTACGTTAGAGTTAAAATAATTTTTCGGTAAACGATTTGAAAATACTTTTAAAACTTAAACTAACCCAACATCTAGCGGTTTATTAAGAAATATATATACTCGTATATCGTTTTATTGAAATGGTTCATTAATAATATATTGTATTAAATAGAGAACAAATATTTATATTAAATAGATAACAAATATTTGTACGAGTATGTTAGTACTATTTAAAAAAAATATATGTACCAATATTAAACAGTCAATATTAGTCTTTTGAAATTCATGATGCACTCTATCTACAAAGTTATCTCTAGAATACAGTCAGACTCGCTCGCAACAGTGCGGGTATTGACTAAATCACTTCATGCATAAATGGGCCTTTCAAATGGTCTACCCTCTACCCTCTACCCTCTACCCTCTACCCTCTACCCTCTACCCTCTACCCTCTACCCTCTACCCTCTACCCTATGCATTTTGTAATATCAAATGCTCTACACGTTGCGGCAATCCAATCGTATTATTGATGTTTATGACCTGGAATAATGTATCATTCAGATAAATATTTTCCATTTAAACTTACGACAAAAAAAACCTTTCAAATATTTGTCTAATTACGGCACGAACAGATTAGTAAAAATTTCAATAATATATTCTCATATGTTTGTCAAAAAATGTCAGATATTGAATTTGTAATAAATTAAATGTTCAAAAACCATTTTCACTGTTCATATGGCGTACTGTAGAAATGCATCCACTGAGAAGAATATCTATACATGGCAAGGTACTAAGTAAGATGGGCAAGAACACTCTGAGATTGTTTGGTCGTGAAGGATAAATGAATAAAGAAAGATGAAAAAAAAAAACAAATAAATACTGCAAATGTGATTAGAAGACGTACTAAAGGAGACAGTATGGTTGTATCAATTAAATGATATTTTGAAAGAAGGAATT
The DNA here is from genome assembly GCA_949825065.1 of Odontocerum albicorne. NCBI lineage: Eukaryota > Metazoa > Arthropoda > Insecta > Trichoptera > Odontoceridae > Odontocerum > Odontocerum albicorne. The sequence continues at coordinate 23,229 of CATKWJ010000348.1, read as the reverse complement.
TTAAATGTCAGAGAAATCGTAGGAGTGTTATTAAAAGGTGCATGGAAGAAGAAGAGGTGAAATATGTAAGTCGCGATAGAAAAGTCTGGTACTTTGTTCTTGATGTGTACCCGGGTCCCTGGCATAAAAACGGCGGGGTGGTTTATATGCACGTACTGTTCTTATTTTGTATACTTAAGCGCAAAAATTTATTTTCAAAAAGAATGGTAAAAACTTGTTGAAAATTTTCAAGGTCTCTCAAAACCTTCATTTATCTAAAATATTATTCCGACAAACATCATTCTTCTATCTTACTATTCGTCAACTCTCCTCATCAGCAAGCGCCATATTATGTGGCCGTGGCTTGATGGTTTATTGGTATTTGTCAAATTAAGAACGTTTCAAATGGTTTGCTTGACATTGATGTGGCGTAGCTTATAACTTGCAGCTTGTAGCCTGTGGCATTCACTTAACATTAATGTAGCGTAGCTTGTAGCTTGTAGCTTGTAGCTTGCAGCTTGTAGCTTGTGGCATTCACTTAACATTAATGTAGCGTAGCTTGTAGCTTGTGGCATTCACTTTTTTTGCTCGTATTTTGTTGTTTAAAAAGTCTACTTTTCTATTTATTTACATAACAAAAATATCTAAAATATTTTTTTCTTGTTTTTTATGATATATAACATATGTAATGTGCGTGAACAGGACGACGTCAAGTAATTTTTTCATACGTGAATGATGATAAGAAATATTAAAAATAGTTGAATACATTTTACTCACAATCGATTATTTTATAATTTTGTATGAAATTAAATAACGACAATGTGATTTTTTTATTCTCCATATTTTTTTAAGAATAACGGATCTAGACGAGAACAAAATTAATATTATAAAACCTAGGCATTTTTAAGCTAATTATTTTTAATATTCAAGTTCTTTTTGTTTATATTTTATTTTCATGTTTTTAACCTAACCTTGAGAGAAAGTTCTTCCCGTAATTGATCTCCCCAAAAAGTATACTTCATTCAAAGAAAAATCTCTTCCATAACAACCGGGGAAATATAACTAATGAGTAGTGCAGTTAAATTCCCTATTACCAAGAGTGTTCGCCAGAATGACACCATCTCGTCAAAACTATTCACGGCCTTACCGAAAGAATAAAGGTATCCACATAATTGGATATTTTCTAAAACATTATAAAATTGTGGATGACATTGTTTTATTATCTTCCAATGTCAATGACCTCCAGAGTCATCTTCAAGAATTGGCAGTTGTTAGCAGAGTTGTATCATAGATCTTAAGATCAACTTAAGCAAAACAAAATATAAACATAACAATTTTAGCGCGACCAATCCAATCAAAGTGGACGATATAACATACAACGTGAACTGGATTAGAACACTGAACACACATAGGATAATTTAGTGCGTCCAATCCAATCACAGTGGACGATATAACATACAACGTGAACTGGATTAGAACACTGAACACACATAGGATAATTTAGTGCGACCAATCCAATCACAGTGGACGATATAACATACAACGTGAACTGGATTAGAACACTGAACATACATAGGACAATTTAGTGCGACCAATCCAATCAAAGTGGACGATATAACATACAACGTGAACTGGATTAGAACACTGAACACACATAGGATAATTTAGTGCGTCCAATCCAATCACAGTGGACGATATAACATACAACGTGAACTGGATTAGAACACTGAACACACATAGGATAATTTAGTGCGACCAATCCAATCACAGTGGACGATATAACATACAACGTGAACTGGATTAGAACACTGAACATACATAGGACAATTTAGTGCGACCAAACCAATCAAAGTGGACAATATAACATACAACGTGAACTGGATTAGAACACTGAACAAAAATAGGACAATTTATTTCGCCCGTAGGTGGAATAGCTGAAGAAACACATAGGAGAACCAAGCTTGCATATACTGTATTTGGACAGATGAAACATATCTTTAAAAACTACATTCTTATTGCATTTAAGCGTCAAGTCTTCGATCAGTTTGTACTTTCGATAATGACATATGGGTATAAAACATAGTAATTGACGGCAACCTCCATACGAAAGCAACAACTCAAAGAAGTTTGGATCGAAGCATGTTGAGACTGACTAGACGTGACCAATGCAAAATACATAGATACGAAAGGAAGCAGGAGTTAATGACGTGATTTTTCTTAAACAATCAATAAAAATTACCTTATAAAAAGATAGCTTTATGAAAATTCAATATCAGATAATCTGTGTACGATAAATTTTAAATTTGCTTTACCAAAAAATGCTAAATCATGTTTTTGTTATCAACTATGTATGTTAACAGCATCTAATTAAGACCGAATCTTAACAATTATCTAATCAAATAATGGCCTCGATAACAGCAAGCAGATTATATATGTTAATATCCGAATACTCGTGTATCACACTCTTGTTTTTCGACTTGAATATCTTTGTTATATAAATATAAAATACATGTACCTTTTTATATCAATTATGAAACAAATGTTATTGTTTTTCAAATAATATAAGTTTGTTTATCGTATCGATTGAGATCAATATGCGTCGAATTAGAAAATACCTCAGTGGTACGAGTATTAAAAAATATCGACTATCTCAATGAAGGATTTTCAAAAAAAAATTTATCTCAATTTTTTCCAGTTATGGGCATGCTTAACATTGGAGATAAAATTTATTTGTATTAAAAAAATAATCGTTCTGCATTATAGATAACTTATCTCTGACTTAACGACTGATGCATAAAATAACGCCCAAAAACAATACGAATAATAAAAATTATTAAAAAATGTCATAAACGATGATGAATTTATCGTCTCATTCTTATACATACCTTTAAATAAATAATAGATTTTTCAAGTATCACCAAAAAGTTCTTTTTGCTGTGCTATATGCGATATTTAATGAAATGACTCATGGTGCAGTTAAAAAATCAGAATGATTTTAATAATCTTCATTTCGTGTTATTGACTTTTTTCTATGTAGTTTTATAAATTAGATCCAGTTTCCAAAATCGACATTATTGCATTGTACTAGTATAAATAAAATATGCGCATCATATTTTGAACATGTTATTTCAAATGTTGCTGTCGCCATATTGTCAAAAGAAAATAAACAGCAAGTCTACCCTTTAGTTCAAATAAAAATCTGACAATACTGTTTCATTCCGTTGTGAGAAATCTCCACTCGTATTATATTGTGAAGCGCAAAGAAAAAAGCAGATTTTTTTTCCACATATTCTCACTCTCATCAGATTACATGGTAAATTAAATAAAGATAACGTTTTTTGTATTATTATCCTTTTATGTATTTAATCTCTTGATTTTATTATCTTCTCGTTATTAAGATATATTTTTCCTCACAGAGATCGTGTTTGGTTATCTGTCGCTCCAAATATTGATTTAGGTTAAATGGTGTGTAAGATTTATGACCTAATACGGATAGACGTTTTTATGTTTAAAAAGTCTATCTGGGTAAGACATTTTTATGAGAGATGATAATATTGAAACATATATTGAAAAGCGTGTTACAGCTAAAAAAACAATATCGCATGAAATACTATATTTGCTAATAAATCAATTGCAAAATCTTTACGCACGCCGCCCCACATAGACGTATATAAGTGAATTCCGGACAATCGAAAATAATAATATCTATCGAAAAAAAAATTTTATTACTAAATATCAGTTGAAAATTCCATTTTTTGAATATTGAAGACAAATGTTTTACTTGAGTTTTCCAAAAAAACAACATTATTATCTGGTCTTTATTTCAAGCCATTGTTCAATATATCGTAAAGAATTTATTATCTGGTCTTTATTTCAAGTCATTGTTCAATATATCGTAAAGAATTTATTATCTGGTCTTTATTTCAAGTCATTGTTCAATATATCGTAAAGAATTTATTATCTGGTCTTTATTTCAAGTCATTGTTCAATATATCGTAAAGAATTTATTATCTGGTCTTTATTTCAAGTCATTGTTCAATATATCGTAAAGAATTTATTATCTGGTCTTTATTTCAAGTCATTGTTCAATATATCGTAAAGAATTTTTTGATGAATATAACGTAGAAATTTCGATAAATTTTCCACATACCTAGTTGCAAATCTTAGTAAATTAAAGGAAATACTTTGTGATGAATTCCAAGTCAGACAAAAACTCCGCTGTAATCGCGTTTCCATTCATACAAGCCGTTAGCCGTTAGCGCATATTATTTGGACCTTTCCTACTCGTAATAACCTCAATCAATGAAATGAATATATTAGTGCCTATCTTAAGGGCGGTGCAGATGAAAAACGTTTCAACTTTACCAACTCGTTTCCATTCATACAAGCCGTTAGCGCATATTATTTGGACCTTTCCTACTCGTAATAACCTCAATCAATGAAATGAATATATTAGTGCCTATCTTAAGGGCGGTGCAGATGAAAAACGTTTCAACTTTACCAACTCGTTTCCATTCATACAAGCCATTAGCGCATATTATTTGGACCTTTCCTACTCGTAATAACCTCAATCAATGAAATGAATATATTAGTGCCTATCTTAAGGGCGGTGCAGATGAAAAACGATGATTTTTTTTTATTTATATCAAGAAACAAACAATATGTCCCATTATATGTAATTATAATATTTGGCGCACATAAAAGTGTTATAACATATCATATATGTTTAAGGAAAATAAAGACAAAACTCTAATTTAATTTGTTTTTATGAAATGAACAACCAAAGGGATTTATCATATTTAAATATCCATTGCATCAAACTAAGCTCATGCTTACCTTGATGTAAGGAATGTCTGGGAACTGAGAGAAATATATTGATAAGAGCAGAATAAATGCGTGATTCATGAGTAAGGAATGATCCAATTAAAATTACATTGATCCAATAAAATGTTTTCTAGAGACGAGTGTAATAAGAAACATTAAGAAAGGGATCTAGATATAGCTTGATCACAATTGAGGAATGAATTCCTAAAGAATTGTGAAATAAATTTGTAAGTCAGAAATGCATGGAGAGCAAAAACCAGGGAGACCGAGGATAGAGTGAAAGGAGATAATTAAGACATTTTAATTAAGGGAAATGTGAGAGGAATGCGAAACAGAAAGGTATGTTAGCTTGAGTTAAAAGCGTGTATCGCGGTAGAACAGCAAAATTACTTATTGTATTTTGTCAATAAAATTTGTGAGAGTTCGCAAACTTGAAATTGAATTAATATAAGAGTATTATTAAACTTAATGCGTTTAGTATTTGTTCTTTTCAGAGTGAAGCATAATGCTCAACGAAGGCACAAAACTATCGATTTATGCACAAAATATCAACGTATTATGCGCACCATATAACCCTAATTTTATATTTTACTAAACTTGAAATCTTGTAAACGGTAATAGTATAACCAACACATTAAATTCAACGTATTAAGCGCACTACCATATATCTCTAATTTTATATTTTACAAAACTTGAAATCTTGTAAACAGTAACCATAACATATAACTATTGATTTTTTGAACAGGGTATCAACATATTAAGCGCATTATCATATGTCTCCAAATTTTTATTTTACGAGTACCAAACTTGGAATCTTGCAAACGGTAACGGTGAGTAGTTATGTAGATCTTGTTGGCAAATGATAATTATAAATCTTGCAACTGACAGATTAAGGTGGCATCTTTGTTGATATGGTGATAAAAAAGGATTTTTACAGTGCGATTTTAAAAAAAGATCAGCGCCGATAATTTCAATCGATAAAGCAACGACTAATGCAATTACACGTATTCAATCTCGTATTGATTTATGAAAATGTTGGGTACCTAAGGTTAAGCTCAATAAACTACAAGTATTAATAAACGCGTCAGTTTCATTAATTTTTTAAACTAGCAAATTTGTACAAAATTAATGGACGTTCTATTAATGAAGGTTACTGTGTCCTGAAACGATAAAGATTAAGATACGAGTAAGTCTTAAGTTTCGATAGCGTGATATGGTCTGATACGGCAATATATGACAGAGGCTTGCTTTCAAAGTTCAAATCGAGGAGTTAAGACTTATCGAACAAATACTAATAATATGCTATAGATAGTTCATATATATTATTTCAGTTTGAAAGTAGTATAGTCGATGATGCTGATGTAGGAAAACACATTAAATAAACCTAAGAGAAATCTATCATAGAAACGAGCCGTTACACTTTACAATATGCGTGACCTGTACATTCTACTGGACGGTAAAAGCTGTCGTGAACACGCATATAAAACTATACGTGCACACCTGTGTGTTTGTACCACTAAGAAATATGTAAATGTGGGTATAAAATTAATTAAAATAATAGCATACATTAATACAAGGATAGATGTTTATACATCCAATATTAAAATTGACTTAGTTTATTTTGTTTTTTGTAAATTTTGTAGTATTGAATATAATACACCTTAAAATACTCACGAGATATAGTATTATTGTATGATATAACATTGAGTATAGTATTATTGTATGACATAACACCTTTGTTGTTTACAGTAGAGTCTGGTGGGCTTATAGCCACGTGGTGACATCTTTCAACCAACCACAAATATATTTAAGAGGTCAAAATGAACACCAGACAGATTCTTTAGAAAAAAAAATTTGGTTTTCAAAGAGAATCGAACTTCTCTACAATTCATGGGCTGGAAACAAATCGTCTCACCAATACTACGAAGGTGGACTAGTATTGATGGAAAGGTTAAAAATGTTATATACGATAGTGAAAAAAAATCATTTAGATATAGTTGAATGAAAGAAAAATAATCAAACGGTAAATATAAAAACGAATAGTAAAATTACGCCACTTAATTAAGATGTTTGAAATAGTCTTGGTAGATACATTACTTCATACAATCCGGTCATATAACCTATTTATGTATGTAGGTAGTAAGGTCCAATTTGACCCCAACCTTCAATGTTTTACCGAGATTGTGAAGTTCGAGTTCTGAGTGTTATTAAAGCAATCGGTAATTCAAACCACATATTTTACTAATGAATTTTAATATGAGTACTAAATTACGTATTGATACCGGATTAACCACTTTCATTAAACGACCATTACGGTATTTTACCAAAGGCCTACTTGATAAAGTGCAATTTAATATGAATACTAAATTATGTATTAATATGAGTACTAAATTATGTATTAATACCGGGTAAATTACTTTCATTAAACGACCATTACGATATTTTACCAGGGGTCTCCTTGATAAAGTGCAATTTTACCACCGGGGATTTCGGGCTCGATTTCCAATTGTAAGTTGTTTGACTGCTCCAAGTCAAAGGCTCGAATACTGGGACCGAAGACAATGTTGTCCCTGAGGCACTCTCTTCAACATGTCCGCATCGTCAATTCAGATATGTTGAGGGGTAGGTATCAAACGAAGGAAAAAATCAGTGACAAATAAAGAAACAAAAACAAAGTCATGTATTTAAATTTCTGTGTTGGTGTTATTAAAAATGAATGCCTAGAGTGATGAAATTCTGAAAGATTCTAATATTGTTGATAATTCAGTTATTTCAATACATACCAAAAATAAGTTCTAACACTGCCGTGTACTGGGAACGGTATTAACATTTTTCGATTAATTGATTCACAAAATTCATTCAACCATAAAAGTTTCTGTACTTTGCGAACGTTATATGTAAATTAAATGTGGAAACCTACACTGTGAAAAAAACTTTTATTATTAATATTGATCACCCTAAACATTGAAATTTTGAAGGGGTTTCAAAATAAGGTACAAAGTGACACTTTTGATTAATGATGTATATATATATATACTTACAGTGTAAGCAAAAAGTAATTCATTATTTTGAGTAAAATATAATAAGCACATTCGTGTATATTATTTGGTCACCAACCAGCAATATCGAGATTGATAACTAAAAAAGTTTCATTTAGAGAATACAATAATTGACAATTTCTTCAAGTAAAGTGCGTTTTTGAAGTGGAAAACCCCCTGACGACTAGATAGAACTCTCGGAAAAGATAATACCTGTGAGACCAAATAAATGTATTGGCCTACTTAGACAGTCTTGAATAAACTTCGAGTAGGGGTGACTAAATGCATGGTGAACATGTAGAGATGGGATTTCTAGAACGAAAATAGCATTGAATATAATTGTGGGGCTATACAGGACTCGGAATACATGCTTAATAATCCAAACATCAGGGCTACAGGCTCGGGGTAGGACCTGATTGATGCGTATGATAGGGATCTTTATTACTGAAAATACATGACGTAAATTACAATAACATTTGAGGTTCTTGATACGAAAAGGAATGATGATTTTAAAATTTTAATTTCCTTATATTGAATTCCCAAAAGTTGATGCCTAAACCTTGATAGATGAATTCAATATTTATATACGAGATAACGGCCTATACCAGTCGTCTCAATAGGTTCATTATCTGAATGGTTGAAGTAAAATAGGCACTAAGTACCAAAAAAATAATATAAAAAAACTAAGTATGCAGTTTCATTTTACATGACATATAGAACGAAACTACATACTTAGTTTTTTATGTTTTTTTTTGGTACTTAGTGCCTATTTTGATTCCACCATTCATCTATTCTTACTTACTTACGCCCGTTAAAACATATAAATAATTCAACAAGTTCGACATGTCACTGCTCGTGAGATTTAACAACTCGCAACCAAAAAAATATGTTTCGTACAATTTCAACCCGAAAGCTGGGCGTATTTACAATACATAAAACCCTTTTACAATGTTCTTGGGATTCAAGTTAACAACGTTGTGGAGTAGAAACATAAAATATTACTCGACGTTTCTACGTCGATCACAATACAAAATATAAACCAAAACACAAAAAATAACAGAGAAAAATAAAGATGCTCTGAAACATGTTATGTATTAATTTTTGCTTTTTTTAATTACTTAATATTATTCTTGGCAAGATACTTCATTGTATTAATAATAAGTAATGCAAATAATTCCCTATTAAAATCATGTTTCAGAACATCGTATTTTTTTCAAATTATTTAATGGCTGTCATTTCTTGATATGATAATAAGGCATAAAACAACAATGCATATAATGTATTTATTATGGAGGAATGAATTTACTTTTAAACGATATAATATAGATACCAATGAACTTTTAAATTGAATTAAAAAAATGGTTTTAAATATATTTAAATTTTTCATTTATTTCCGTCATTATTGACGGGTTATTACAATTCACTATTGATCTCTGTTGCCTGGTTTGTAAGACGCCTGTCTTTCAGCCCCGAAGGTCTAGGTTTCGACTCCCGGTGAAACCCGGATTTTTTAAAGGATTGCAGTATGGTTTTCACTCAAGGCCTCTTTATCATATTTCTGTTTATTTGCAAAAGATCGCCACATGGCAATAATTTCACCAGGTTGTATTCGTTGTGTACGAAATTGTGATACAAAACAATACAAAGCTTTGCAATTGTCTTTCAAAACGTGTAAAGCAAATAGTAACTTATAAAGCAAATAGCTTTGTAATATCTTGTAAAGCAAATAGTTTTGTATTGTCTTGCTTATATTTGAAAATTGGTTCCGAAATTACAATATGCGAGTAAAACTTTGACATGAAAAGAAAAGGAAGGAAAGTAACATAAATGTGGCAGAGAGCGTTACGTATAATGTGCGGAAAACAATGTATGACAGAATAAAAAACAAGACATAAGAAAAGAATCTAGATTACAAAAAGCCCGTCAGGTACACATGTCTCCAGTTAATATCTAACACAAGTTGATTAGAACTGAATACCAGTAAATTTTTCCATGGTATATATTACATTGGAAAATAAACATGCGTTGGGTATAAATATAGAATATTTCAAGCGAAGCAGACATTTTTTATGAATTTGACATCTAAAAACAAAATACACGTATAAATGTGATATCCAGCTCCAGGGCAATTGATAGATTCAATTCGCAACCTTTCTTGAGGCAGATTAATATAGGGCTATATTTTGTCTTGACATAATACTTTAGACTTTCCGCAACCCACCCAATAGATAACAAATAAATACATACTCATTTAAATAAGGTATTATTTTATAGAAAAAAAATGTATGTTCAAATATCTGCTTTTAAAAATCTTTTTCATTACATACGATAAATTCAGATGTGCATGACCGGAATTTGTTTCTCCACAATTGGACTGTTATTATTTTGTTGTTTTTCAAATATATAATATACCTTTAAGTATAATGTACGTGCGGGAAATGATGTTTGAATTTCCTCAATAACTACTACGGTTGGTATTAACATATTTTTTAGACAGTAATTAACAAATATATGTTAGCGAATAAAGTAGTTAAATCTTTGAATGTTATTTTTGTGTAAAAAAATTATATATGTAACATAAAAGCAAACACAGTATCTTGTAGAGCAGAAAATTTCCTTTCGAATGACGTATACCCTTTACCATTTCGTTTTACTTTTGGTGCTCATTTTTAAATTTGAAAAAAACGGACACGACTTATGTTAACACCTAATATATTATTTACTAATGAATAACATACTTTTAATCATAATTCACCTTAGTGCATATCTTCTTCCATACGCTTGCTTCAATGTTTATCCTAATAGTTTTGCCAAAATAAATTTATTGTCTCCCTTAAAAGTAACAACATATAACATAACATACTTAATATGATAAATGAACAAAAAATTTCATCCAAAAGTTCCCCTTATTCTATAGGCTTCCGATTTTCAATATTTGATTAATAGTAGGTATTAATAGGATAAACCTCAACGTTCAGTTACAAAAGACCAACATTGATTAGCTAAGATTAATAAAAAAGTTAAAAATCTAAAAGGAAATGCCATCATTAAGTCATAAAATGTTCATGCGAAGGTGCATAATTCTTTTTCTCAATATCGAGTTTTGACTTAGGTTAAGTTAATTCAAGAAAATCATCAAGTTTTATGAAATTAATTTAATCATGGATAACTCGAATCTTTGTCATAAAAATCATTCCTATTAAATAAGTCTATACCTGATACCTGTGATTACTATGAAAATTCGTTACAAATTTTCAAAACGCTTTGTTCTTTAAAGCAGTTTAATTTATATAAAAAGTAGGCGTTTGCTGTAAAAGCAACTTTTTTTTAGATTCCATAACCTTGAAAAAGATGGATCTGATTTTGTGGGTGGAAAAAATAAAAATTAATACTAGGTATGAGTAATGTGACATTAGTTCTAAAGTTAAATATGAAATTAATTTTCCATTTACTGAAACGTTTATTAAGTAGACACACTTTTAGATCGCATGTTTGCAAGTCAGATTGTCACCTGTAATATATATGAAAAAAAAAAACATTGGTAACGTTCGGGGTCAGTAGTGTGGCATGATAACAGGTGAAGTTTAGGTCGCGGCTATTCAGTTTTTATAAATATTATATTTAATTTAAATCCTTGTCAGAAGCGAAAAATTACAGCCACACTATTTCATCTACAATAATTTTCTATCTCTATTTAAGGTGCATTCCATTTTTAACCATGATATTTTAATTCTTAAAACTTCCAACGTGTCAATAAGTGTTTATGTTTGTTAAAACGATTACATAAAAAAAGCGACATTCTTTAAATGTGACTTTTCTGAATTTATCATCTTGTTTATGTATATCTTATCATATTGTTTTTGAATTGCGATAATATTGCACTAAAAAGTAATTGATGAGTATCAAGATTTTTCATTATGAAGAACAATTACTGTTTTACTAATTTGCGACTTAAAAAAAAAAGACTAAGGACTCGTGTATTGAAAACGACTAAAGTCTATATTTAGATTAGTATTCAAAAAAATAGTTCATCCATATCAACATGCCCACAAATATATCGTCACGCCGTATCAGATCTCCACGAGAACAGATCTCCACACTATTCTACGATTGTCTAAATGCACAATTTTCGTTCCTAAATTCACAACTTTCATCGTACATAATTTTTTAGCATGCAAACTTCTCACTTCAAAATCTAGTCCCCTTGATCCAATCAATTATTCCTCTGTCTACCTCTTCCATGCACACTTCTATACATTCTTACTCTATTATTATCTCTATGTGTACAAACCATCTTAACGCTCATTTTTTTCGTTCGGCCTTCTTTCGTACGTTAACATTCCACAATGTTTGTCTCCAAGCTTTGCTTCTGTACGTTATATTGCAAAATGTGCTTTGCTTCTGTACGTTATATTGCAAAATGTGCTTTGCTTCTGTACGTTATATTGCAAAATGTGCTTAAGACGCATGTAAAAAAATCTAGAATGTTATTAAATTTTTCTCACACTGAGCGAGATGTATTAAACATATAATTTTCAAACTTTTAATATAAATGCTTGCTCATAGCAAAAGCTATTAAGTTTCTGAATCAACGAAGTCTTATAACTACTGAATCCTGGATTTCAAACAACTTTTAAAATAGCATGTGCATTGATAAATATCCCGGCTGCTATGCATATCGAAAGCATTCAATCTCTTTTAAGTCAGGCTTCATTAAAAGTTTTTATAGCTCTATGCTAAAACTTTTTTCGCATAGAGCTAAAATATTTATGAAATATATTATATTATTCTATGAGCTCACCCTAAGATGGTTTGGACACGTGGAATGAGAGGGGAAGGCATGGTTGAGGAAGACCAAGGAAAATATGTAAGAAGGGAATATAAAACGTCAGAGAAATCGTAGAAGTTAGATACGGCTCCTCATGTAACAAGAGTTTATTTCGTATGTTTGAATTATTTGGTACGAAGAGTATCAAGAGTTACCAATATATATATTATATTTATATGGAGAAATGGATTGTGGGTGTAAGCAAAAAAATGTAAAGAAAGTATATTAATTTTACAATGGAAAAAAATGTATAAAAAGGAAAAACTGGTTTTACATAGGATTAGTCCATATAATAATTTGAGAGACCGGTGGCTGTTACAGTCTAAAGTTTAGACCACTGATGTAACGGGGCAGCAAGCAAATAGTCCTCGGCTTCGACGGCATGATAGATTAGATAGCTTCGTGTTGAGGTCAACTCCATTCTGTCCTTAGCGTTACGACGGTGAGCTCTAGTATAGTGGTGTCGGTCATCCAGTATGCTAAGGAAATTAACAGGAATCCCAAAATCTTGAGGCTGTGTTGAAGGCAATGAGAGACGTCCGTCCCTGAACCTTGATCTTAATCATATGATCGAGAGTTTCTCGATCCCCTCCTTGCATTGTCTTTCATCCCCTCCACAATTTGTTAAGAACCATGTCACACAAAACATTTTATTGGGAAGAAATTTTTTTTTTGAAAATTGTATACTATTCCAAGCAAACATCATACCATTTTTTACAATAGCTCTTTTAAAAACAGTTATTTAAAAGAGGATAATCCCTCAAATGGATTCATTATAAAAATGATTATCTTATGTGACGAAGAATATTCAAGATTTTTACGATGGACGCGAATGAATTATTATACAATAAAAGAAAACATCCCGTTTTGAGGCACAAAAATGACCGTAACAAGTTGTATAAAAATATACATTCTCTTATCTCTCTCTGCCTACCCTGATAGGGAGACGACATTATGGCTTATGTTTATTCATATGATTCAATTAAACTTTCGTTGAATATATACCCCTAGAAAAAATCTTTTTTGATGTATCAAGTTCATTAAGTAGTATTAGAATATTCATACATGCAAGTAATTATTCATTTGTGTATTTTTAACTGAATGTTAACCAAATTACTTATATGAAATAATTTTTTTCCCCGTTGTATTAAAGACAAAATAGAGTTTGTTGTTATTATCTATTGAAAAGAATTATATTATATTAGACACATAGTTATGTTCAATAAACATCAACTTTATTTTACCAGATTTGTGATATATTGTATATTTAGTATTATATAACGTTTTCATTGTATGCAGTTTAGCCTGGTGAATTTCTCTTCCAACAAACCAGATATATTTTAGAGGTTTTATATCAAACCAGATATATCAGTCTGGAATTCTTTAAAAAAATCGAGTTACCAACGGAAATCCAACGGAAACAGTAGGAAGACAGTAATCTTACCAACTAGACTTAGAGGTCGTCTGTCGAATTTTATTGAATAAAACATTCAATAAAAAAAATGTGTAAATATTTAATGAGCACAAACAAATCTTGTATACGTTTAAAAACATTTAACAAAAAAGCAACAAAGTAATTGTTGTAAGAAATTTTTAAACCCAGAATTGTTTCCAGTACGATATATTTCGCTAATTTGTCTAACAACTAACCTCGGGCTAGCAATTATTTTACATAATTTATTTTCTTTTTTTAATGACTATCCCATTATTAAATATTCATTTATGTTTAAAAGAAATCTTATGAATATACTGGAATACCTATATATTGGAGATTGGGTTTAAAGATATTTTGAATCCTGTTACATTGAAATACGAGTACATTCAATGATCTTATTCTGCTTTTTAGAGATCATTATTTTAATACGCATTGTATAGTATTTCCATATCTCTGGTGATATGCCTAATGCTCTCCAATCAGTGGAGTGGGGTCGCCTTCAAGTACTAAAAAAAATAGTAAAAGATCTAATTTCACTATTATTTTTACACACTTGAAATACCTTCGGCATCACGATTGTGTTATTTAATGTTAGGGGTTCTATTTGTTTTTTTTTTAATTTTACAAGTAAACAAACAATCCCGTCAAGAGCCTTTTGGTGTAGATAGAAAAGAAAGATCGCCATGCTTAAATATCTCCACAGATAGTTTTTGCCTAGTCCATATCTCAAAATACATTCTTTTATCAGATGTATGAGTATATGATGTTGTTATGTAACGTTCAACATGATTTATGATACCGATGTTTCTAAAACGTTGCAGTTTTTATATTAAGGGTTGGTTTCTAATCAATTTTGTCATATCTCTTCTTTTGTGTTTCTGTTTCTCATTCTTCTTACTTTAACCTCGATTCAAATTTCTTCTAGCTTTTCATTATTTCTTTGTTCCCCACAGTAAACCGATTACAAATTAAAAATGAATTAAATCATTTTATTAAATATTATTCTAGGTACCGCTTCAAAGTAATGTTGTAACTTTAGGTAGTTAGTAAAAAGCAAATATTTGCAAAAAAGATTTTAGGATAAGCCATATCTAGGGTTTCCCTCTAGGGGGGTTGAGGCTTTTGGGTTAATTCCCCAACACTGATGTAAAATATCAGGCTGTAGATCAACCCGATTGGTTTTGCGGCATTTATGGAACTGAAAGGGGTAAAAATAATTACCAAAATCGTTTCAAATATTCTTCCAGGAAATGTTACCCTTAGTTGATGTATTTACACTATTTATTATTTTTTATTTTTTTATTTACTTTAAATAAGATCATTCTAATTTGTAGACACAAAAAGGACTCTCAGTAAACATGATTCCTATTTGCATATGTTTGATTAAACTATGTAAAACTTTGCATTAGAAAAAATTCTACTTTATGTGATACCATGCCGTGATACTCGTATCATACATTTTACGTATACAAATGTTGTTTAATAAATATTGATTAGTTTTTCAACAGAAATGTGATTAAAATATTAATAAGGTGTGAAGAGTTTAACACATCAGTTGTCTCGCAGATGCGTTCTAATTGGAATACGAATTAAAAAAATATTATTAAAAGATACACGAACACGAGTACCTAACACATTATTATTTGCACATTCTGATAAGAAAATATTTTTTTAAATAAATCGTGTAAGATACAATAGGTAACATAACTCCGTAATTGAGTATAATTGCTAGCCATCTTGTGGATGGAAGACGCCTGTGCGTTGATTTGTTCAATGTGCACAAATGGTTGCACTTCAGCAAGCAGATATTCTTCGCAGATGGAACTCAAAGTTTCAATGGAAAGAACAGATCAAAATTCCAATATTTATATTTTTATTTTATTTATTTTACACATGACAAGAAATATACATAATTTGCGAAAAAACAACGGTAATTTAATTTGGACACAATTTTAATGGATCTGGGTTTGTTACCTTTCAGTTGTCATATCCCCAGTAAACCAGGATTTTGTCTGTATCTCACTGAGGACATAAAGCATGAAAAAATAAATCGATACTTATTTTCTTTTGTTCATTATATAAAACCTCGTTGCACATTCTCATCAACCTGACAAACAATGACACTCAATTTTTTCATCACTCCAGACATACCAAAACGTTCATCCCACAATGTTCGCATAATCATGAAAAAAACAATAAAAAATATATGATACTCAGGTTTAATCTGTTGTAGATAAATTCCAGAATCAAGAGCTTTAATATTTTTGTACATACGTAAAATACTATCATTTAAAAAAAGGGGAAAATAACAGGAGGAAACTAATTTATAATTGCACTTTTTGATTTTTCCTAAGCATATTTTTTTGTACCAAAACGAGTATATTGAGTCAATATTGTCGTGAATATATGTTTTCCATGTCTTTTTTGTTTATTCTATTTATGTCAAATATTTTATTATATTTTAGTCTATTTTGTAAAGTAATTAATTGCATAGTTCGAAAATAAAAATATAATTGTATAATAAATAATTATTCAAAATATTAAATTTTTCCAAAATATACATTTAACCAGCTTAATCAGATCTTCAATGACTTTTTCTTCTTAAAGTATTTTGTAATGGTTTTAAGTCTATGTAACATTCATTAAAACTAAATAATTTAAATTTTTCTTGTTTAACTTCTTGTTCTTTTTTTCGCGAATTTATGTACTTATCCTAACTCAACTACAAGAGCTTCCACACTGACCCATATTCTAACTCAACTACAAGAGCTTACACACTGACCCATATTCTAACTCAACTACAAGAGCTTACACACTGACCCACATTCTAGTTCCAAAATATAAGAACTTGTTGCTCTTTGTACTCGACTGTAGTTGCAGTCTCAAATGTGTGTGGAATTAAAGCAAATTGGCAAACATGACTCCAAATGAAACAGTATAAATCAGTGCGATTTGAAGCCCAGTGAAATCCGGGTTGTTTGTTCAATTAATCGGTGCAATGTCCTCTACAGTAATTTGTATTGTATAAACCTTTATACAAAAGTTAATTAACGCGAGATCTCTTAACTACCTTAAGAAAAAAGAATTAAGTTAAATTTCAAATTAATTACAACATATATACAAATTACTTACAACATATATACAAATCATTTCATTCAAACTTTACAGTTGATTAAATTGATAACTTAATATTCTCAAATTACAAAGTAAAAATGAGCTCAAAAAATATTACACTAACATTACACGTAGAAAATAAATTGGAAAAAAGTAACTGAGTAATCGAACATCAAAAAAATAAAATGAAATTACTACTTATTTTTCATATCAGCAAAAAAAAATATCTTACAAAAAAGGAGTCAATGACAACAATAAGGTAAAATAATTTAAACTGAGCCAATTCACCTATACGGCACTTAAATCAAACTGAGGTTTTATTCGATTATAAATCTATCTCAAGATTTAAATTAATAAAATATAAGACAAAAAGTATCGACTGTAGAAATTATAAATTAAATTCTCTGCATTTGCAAATCGTCGTAGCACAAAAAATATATTATATGTGTTAATGTTTCAATATACTCAAAACTAAGAATGATACATTTTAAATTATTAATTCTTATTTGTTTTGCAATTTTCTCTCGACGCGGCCCTGTAACAAACTGTTTACGGACCAGCCATGGTTTGGGACCATAGATTGAGCAGCACTGTTTTAGACCACGAGCGCCATAAATATGATTCAAGTTATAATATCAGTCGATCGGAAATAAAATATTCCAGAGGACAGGTACTCGTACTTAGCTGAAAGCCCGCTTTGGCCGAGGAACGAACATAGCGACTTCTTTATAATGATGTTTTCAAGAACTAAGAACGAGAAATGGAAAATTGAATTATCGTGGAAGGGACAGATCAGTATTCTGTTTATTATCCTCCGACATCGAAAGTCTACAAATAAAAACGTATCTTAGGATCAAAAAGTTCATTTCGTTGTGAGCACTGAAAATTTTAATAAAGTGTTATCAGATAAGGATATATAGGACTATTGCCACTGTATTGTATTGCATTAATGGGCTTATTGCCAAGGGGAAAATTTTATTTTCTAGCCAAGGAAAGTTTGGTTGGATCAAGTGAATAATATTTTGAAAGAAGGAAACGTAGAAAGTCAGAGAAATCGCAGGAGTTGTATGAAAAGTTGTATAGATGTGGAAGAGGCTAATATTGTTTGTCAAGATAGAGACATCTGTCGTTCTATCCTTTCTTTCTATCCTGACAGGGAAATATCGTGAAAGTACCCATGTGTGCAAGTTTTACATTATACTCTTATACATAAATCATAAATAAAATATAGTTATTTTGTAGATGAGGCAAGAACAATCGGACAAAATTCATATTCACAGTGTATTATTGGTGGATGTGTTCACATTACAGTTGCGAGTTTGGACGTATAAGTTTATACTGTAATTTTGTACTGGCATTGCGTTAAAAATAATAGCTGTAAGTCATTCGAAACGTTCAACATATTTAAAGCCGTATCAATATCCTTTCAAAACGTCGAATATCTTGAAAGTTGTGTAATACCCTACTAAACACCGAACATCTTATATAAAAACCCGTATATAAAAAAAAGCATTTTATTTAATAAAGAAAAAAAATCACATGAAAATATTAAATGTAAAATTATTAATATTTTTATTGAACTTAGAAGGGTAAAAATTATGAATTCATTGAAATAAATATCAACATTTTCCATTGATGTGGAATAATGTTAAGGTCGTTGGCATGTCGTGGTTTTATTTGTAAAAGCACAGATGCCAAGTTTCCCATTTGAAACAAAATACTTTACCCGTGAAATGAAATGGTTTTTTTTTATTCGGGCCGTGTATTTTATCAAAATATGTTGTGACAGAAAGACAGAAAACTCCGAGTCGTGACAAACAGAAACGGATTATGTAATTTCTTCTTTGTCAAATTGTTATATCATTAAGGGAACAAATTGATTTGATTTGATGTTTTTTTCTATAAATTCTAGAATTAATATGTTTTTTTATCTTTCTAGTCATACCAACTTTTTCAATCGATCAAGCCGCCTCCGCTGCCTATTTGATAATTTACTTTCAATCCTTTCGGGTTCGATTCCCGGCAGTGATCAAACAAAACTTTTCTCTGTTATATTTTGTCATTTAAGCCTTAGAAAAATATTTCAATGGTTTAGAAGAAATTACTCATTGACTCAATATAGTCGTATAATATACTATTATCTGTATTTGAACGTAATATTTATAATCCTATATGGAGGGTAAGATATATGAAGACTTAAGCATTTGAAAAATAAATATATCAATATCCAAATCGTTTAAAAAAATCACGAAATCAGAAAAAAAAAAAATAATCAAATAGCAAAAATGACCACTCCCATTATATTTACTTTCCATTTTTTATTAACTGTATAGACAAAATTACTGAAAACACGTTTCAGGTACATGATATACTATATTTTGATAACAACGTTTAATGTTAAAAAAGATCAAAATTAAAACCAATAAATTGTAACCAAAATATATGTTACTGAGCAAATATTTAAAATATGTATCATAAAAAAAAGTTTTTTCCATTTAAAATTTCAAAAATATTATAAAATCTACCAGACGGGTGTTTTTAAGTCACATGTTTAAAATTTGCATTAAGCTTTGTAGAATTTATATTTAATTTTTGTGACAAGATATCAAACATATTTAGTAATGGAGGGTTTGTCTTTAGAAAATGTATTTTCCCGCCAACCATCTACTGAGTTTTATCAATGTTAAGCCTTTCGCTTCCTCACCCCGAGCAAGATATTGACGAGATTTTCTGAAAGTAAAAATAATGTGTTTTAAGATACTCTAAACGATTCTTAATGGATCAATAACATAAATTAAGAATGTACTATCCTATATATGTTATAAATCGATTTTTTAAATTTTCAAAACAAGTTTGAAAAAATCCACTCCTTTTAATATGTTAATTAAAAAACTCATAAGAAATCATTAATCACCAAATAAAAGGCACATATTCTATTACTTAATACTTAATTTGCAATAATTTTTTCAACTTCATCGATTATTTAATTGTTCATCGATTTAACATCCATAACGTTTGATTTTTTTATAAATTCTGATGTGTCCTTTATATATTATATTATATATGAGAATAATTTAGTTTTTATCTTAACTTTTACGAATACGACAAAGAAATCAATTTATGGAAATATCCCCTTTCCATTCTTTATTCCAATTCCTGATGATATTCTACATTTTTCGGAAAAACATTGAAAATCAAAATTGATGTGATTTATAATACGAAAAATGAATTGTTTTTGTTTATAGCTTTTGAGGCACAAAATACGAACGGTTTAAAAAGTAAGCATGAAATCTGAACTCTTTCACGCTTGAAAATAAATCACGTAACTCAAGAATTTTATTTTTCAATACGTGAAGAGTACGCCCAAGGCAAAGAAATGAGTATTTCGAATTACGAGCATTTCTTGTTTGAAGTAGGGAGTTATTTTGTACTAGAGAATGAAAAAAATCATTAAACCGTTTATATTTAACATCTATATTTTTTAAGAACAAAATGAAAATATAAGTATAGGTAATGTTATGTGTAAACTTTTGAATGTGTAAAATATATTTTACTTCTTTCTAATAATTGCTAATAGTATTTATTGTTACGTTCAATTTCTGACGGTCAAAAATAAAAAAAGTCAAGTCCTAGTATAATTTTATATATTTTAGTACACTAATTTTTTTTAATGTTTCATTGTTAATATTAATCTATCTCCCTAAAATTACATTATCGTCATTGGAGTAAGCAGATTACACTTCATTCCTGGCACATATCTTTCGTTTCTGACATAGCTATGCACCTCGTCGTGTATACTCTCCTATTATAAACGTTTTTAACTTTTTCCTCTTCCACAGTTTTATTGGTTTAGTCATGATACGTATTTCAATCAATTAGAAAAATATATAACATGTAACTAAAGTGCATCCCAAAATAGAATACATACGAATTCAATAAAATCCTGGAAATATAAATATCACAATAAAAGTCACTGTTCACGGCAGCCTACACGTGAACCTGACTCACGAATTGATGAAACCCCAATAAATAAGTGTCGAAATCTGTTGAATAAAACTCAACTCATATTTCTTGTGTTCAGCGTAACGTTATTCTAGTAGTTTCAAAAGCATTATGCTTCAAAACATTGAAAAACGAAAAAGAATGAAACCAATGCAAAAAAAATATTTTAAGCTATGGAGAATATAATAGGGTTTTTCGTAAAAAGATCGACCAATCAATTGGAAAGTGTAATGATAACTGATTTACTTAATCATTCTGCTTTTAATATTGGATCATCTTTATCATGGCAACGGTGCCGGATTGAAAAAAAAAGTGACTCGATGACTAAAAAAGCTTCTAACCAAGCTGGATTCTTATTTAAAAGAATAAAGTTTGTACTAAAAAATCTGTACAAAAGTTTAAAAAAATCTTCGTCCTCGTATCTTAAGTATGCCGAAACATGTTTTATGAACCTATACTAAAACCCCTTTTCAAAATTAAAAAAAAATCTTTGCTTGGCAACACAAGTGCGCTGATACATTTGTTATGTAAACGTGTTCAAAAAATTCTGTACAAAATTATTTAAAAAATCTTGGCATGGCGGCTTAAATGAATGCCAATACATGGTTTTTGTTAACTTGTACAAAAAAATACGAGTTTAAAAAAATAGTTGTCTCGTAACTTAGTGTGTAATAACATAGCTTTTGTGAACCTACACAAATATTTTAAATGCCTTTTCCTCCTTATTTTGTGTCCAAACAACTCAAAACTGACATATACTCGAGTGTCGAGATAGGAAAGTCTAACGCTCTGCCCGCTCTGGATATCCTGATAGGATAAAACGTGATGGCATATAGTATATGTATCATATGTATGGATACTCCTTCCAAGATAGGAGAAAGAAAGAGGGAGGGAGAGAACTAAATCAACGTTATTTGTGACTCTATTTGATTTAAAAAGGTATCGGCGGGTCTACTTAACCGATTATAAGATTTCTCTTTCGAAATTACATTTGTTAGAAAAAATATGTACGAGTATTTGGTGGTTTGAAAAACGATCTTGATTTGAAGTTTGAAAAATCTTATATTTTGCAATCTCAGCTTTGCTGAGCTACTGGCTTGGAGGAAATAATGGTTAATGCTTTATTTACGGCAATGGCGAAACATGGAACGGAATGCACTCAGATAATTATAGGACTGTAGAGAACAAGAGAGAAAACGTTAGCAAACTCTGTCCACGAAATAAACGTACCTGGGCCGAAATGTAAAAAACAAAAGCAAAACAATATAAAACATTACTGCTTTATTTCAATCAACATAAATACAGCTCTCGTAAGAAATTAAATAAATCCTTATTTAAAATATATTTATTTTTCACCAAGATTCTTCGCCTTTAGACGGACAAGTATCTACGAGTATATATTTAACTCTACGAGTATATATTATTGTCCATGCAGTGAGATTATGGAATCAGTTACAAACCAATGTTAGACTCGCTCCATCCTTGATATGCTTTAAGAAGCGACTGAAAAAAACCCTTAATTTCTAGTCAGTAATATAACGTGTTTCATTCCTGATTTTTTTCCTTTCCTCTCCACCGCCTTCCTTTTGCTTTGATTGATGATATCTCACTTTATATGAAAAGGAATGTTCGGGTGGTTGTCCATATTTGTGGGGTTTGTGGGCATATGCTCACGTATGTGTTCATGGATTTCGTGGGGATGGATAGTCATTTGAATGATTTATGCGACCATGTAACTTGCTTCATTTACTTTTGTCTGATTAAATGGAAGATATTGCCGCCTGGCAATACTCCCGCCAGATTGTATTTGCAATTAAAGTGTTAAATAAATAAAAATAAATCAATTATGCACACATTTTTTTATATATATTTGCAATGCTTATTTCAATGAGTCGATCTATAATTCATGTGCCATAAATGCAGAATATAAGAAGAATTAACGAGATATTGCGTGAAATAGAAAGATAAATATAGAACTATATTTTTGTTTCTAGTACTTTGAACATGTA
>CATKWJ010000347.1:0-36982 GCA_949825065.1 Odontocerum albicorne | reverse complement strand
AACGCCGGAGCGCGCGTTTCAATTTTAGCACCGTAAGGGAAGGGTTAAGTTCACATTCATCCCTAATCAATTTATTTGGTATTATTTCATACACTGTCACACTTTATATTCTTCTCAGTGCACACACTTCTACAGCATTTATTCCACTCTTTTCAGTTATTCCAGGCTTTCGTTATTTTTGTTTAAAAATGAAATCGATTAGTTTTTTTCTTTATTCCCATTGCAATTGAACTACTAGAGTAGGAATTGCATAGGTCATTGCATAGGTCATTGCATATGCTGGAAATACTACTGCATGAGGACTATACTCGTATGTTACCAGACAAACTATTACATGTATTAGATTGGAACCCTGGAATCGAGCCAAAACTCCTGGTATGAAGACAAGCGTCTTAACAAAAAAAAATATCATGGAAGTTCTAAGTTAAATTAAACTTTCATGATCATATATTTTACTTCTTTATTTGCAGTATGTACAGTTGGTTTTATAATGAGTATAATTGATTACTTAGTGCAAATTTCTTCCAGTCAACCGAGAAATCACAATACAATGTCAAAATCAAACTGGTTGCTTTCTTGCGTCTCGTTAAGGTATCTTGTTGACGTTCCTATTGTATCCATAGGAGATTGTGACCCTGTTCACATCTGTCAGAGAAAATGAAGGATTTATTAGCTCTTCTACCTCCCCTACCGCTGTCTGTCCTTCCTCTGCCCTCTCCTCACCGTACGGTACATACAGAATATTAGCGGAGAGAAAATTTGCGCAAGAGAATCGAGTTAATAGAGATATGAAATGTCAGCGGGCAGATTTGATGGACAGTTAGGGTGACCATAAGTTGAGTATTAATAATGTTACAATATAAAAATAAAAACATCTGTCCGACTAATTAAAATACACCTGAAGAGAAGATTCTCTGTAATATATAAGACATTTATTTATTTTTTCATTATATTTTATTTAAAATAAAATAACAATTTATACAGCGCCGTTTAGAAAGTGGACTCTTCTCAAAGACGCTCTAACTCGGGATTCGTAGCCAGTATTATTCACAGATAAAATTCACATGAAAAACAAGTTACGTATAAAGATAGGAAGTTGGTGGCTGCGGCTATTAAATTAGGAGCGTTCCCGCATCTGCATTTGTTTAGAAAAAAAAACATTTGATAAAAAACCGTAGAAAAATTACCAAGAGAAGACGAATTACAAATAAATCATTGTAGATCTTTCGATATGTGATAGTATCATAACATATTCGGCTTTAGGTGTAGTGTATAGTGTTCATATATCATCATTAATTTTGATAAGACTTCTCAAAAAGGGTTGTCTTTAAGTGCTTCCTAAAGCTGTACATATCGAATAGCAAGAGGTAGAGAATTCCAAGTCACAAGACCAGCAACGGCAAAAGCTCTTCCAGAATACCCCATCCTATAGGATCGATGTGGAACAACCAATTTATTTGACGAAAAAGAAATATCTTAAAGTCCAACTTCTCTCCGGAGGAACATCTTTAAGACGGAGATTAGGGGAAATAAATACAATTACAAAAACATGATTTTAATCGAGCTAATAATTTCAGAAGTGATCTCCATTTAACCTTACATCGCTACATCTTTGGGTCGAATGACTACTCCAATCTAGTGATCTTTCGATAAGTGATAGTAACACATCCAGCTTCAGGTGAGCTGAAGTGTACGTGTAGTGTTCACATAATATAACATTTTTTGATAAGACCTCCCAAAAAGCGTAGTCCTCAAATGCTTCTTAAAGCTGCACACGCCACCCATATCTCAAAGAATTTGAGACAGATAAAGATTGATCCAATTGACACGGTACTCGAGAAAACGAAGGTTAATTAATAATAAAGATTATTAATTCGTGAAATATCACGCAATAATAATACTGACGCAATTATTGATATCACGCAATAATAATACTGATGCAATTATTGATATCACGCAATAATAATACTGATGCAATTATTTATATTACGCAATAATAATACTGATACAATTATTGATATCACGCAATAATAATGCTGATGCAATTATTTACATTACACAATAATAATACTGATGCAATTATTGGTATCACGCAATAATAATACTGAT
The DNA here is from genome assembly GCA_949825065.1 of Odontocerum albicorne. Lineage (NCBI taxonomy): Eukaryota > Metazoa > Arthropoda > Insecta > Trichoptera > Odontoceridae > Odontocerum > Odontocerum albicorne. The sequence goes on along the minus strand of CATKWJ010000347.1, from coordinate 34,873 downwards.
ACAATTATTGATATCATGCAATAATAATACTGATACAATTATTGATATCACGCAATAATAATTCTGATGCAATTATTTACATTACACAATAATAATGCTGATGCAATTATTGGTATCAAGCAATAATAATACTGATACAATTATTGATATCACGCAATAATAATTCTGATGCAATTATTTAGATTATACAATAATAATACTGATTCAATTATTAGTATCATGCAATAATAATAGTGATACGATTATTGATATCATGCAATAATAATACTGATGCAATTATTTATACTACGCAATAATAATACTGAGGCAATTATTGATATCACGCAATAATAATATTGATACAATTATTGATATCACGGAATAATAATACTGATGCAATTACAAATAATTATGTTTAAATGACGAAAAATACACTGTTATAGGCAAAAACCAACCAAGAAACATATTATAAATATATTAGAATAATTTGTATAGCTTCAGGAATATCCAAATGGATAAAAAATTAATAAATCACAATTGACTTTAAAAGTTCAAACATACAAAAACCCAAGTGGGCATAATAATAAATTTATATGTATAAAAAACAAAATTTTTATTTTTAATAACCCGAAATCAAACGTGATTTTTTTTATTGTTTTATTATCTTGAGATATCTTGCACGTGCCATTTCAATTTGGCATCTAACTTCTCTATCAGGGTCAAGGTGACGAGTTATTAGGCTTCCTCGATATTTGAAACTGTCGACTTGCTCTATAGGTGTTGTAATAAAATTATTTATTTTATTAAGTACACTTTGTACATTATACATTATAGCGAGTTTATTGCCATTTTTTGCGTATTTTCTCTTTTATCCCACCCAATTAGATTAAAGGAATGATCTCTTAATTGGGTTCGAGTAATTCATGAACAAGAAACGTCAGTTTTTATCTTTCAATAAACAGCTAAGTATGCGATATTAATACATTTCGAGGACACAATATAATTTTAAGTTGTAACTTAAAGAAATTTGATGCAGAAAGTCAGAAGCAGGATATTGTGGAAGTCAAAATGAGAAATCTGTGTATAAGAGTAACGATACAAACCGATACAGTCATAGGATACGAGCAGTGACGGCTGGTATGGAGGTGCGTTGGTGCGCTGAACCGGAGAAATAATTCGCAATAATTAAATTATATATTCGCAAACATGACTTCCAAAAATATTGAATATTTGTATAGATTAAATATATATAAGAATACTGACAAATAGTACGAGTATTTTTATTTAAGTGAAAATTAAAAAAAAAATTAAAGTTAAATTGACCGGCCAAGTTTGCCAATACTACCGGAGCGATCTCCAATACGCACCGGACGGAAACGTAAATTCATATAGGGCAGACAGAGACATACAGTAAACCGTGAGACAGCGATATTTCATACTCGCTAAGCGTCTCGAGGCGTGTTGGTGCTCCATCCGCCCATCCGCCGCTGGATACGAGATGATATGGGTACTCGGGTTCTGTGTGAATATATGTTGTATTACACTTTCGTTGTATACAATACGACCTAGCGGTTTAATGGTCATGTAGCAACCGATAAAAATATTCCATTTAAAAAAATATGGGTACCAACGGGAACCAAACCAGTAACGTGCTGTTTGGAAGACAGATGTCACAGAAACTTAAAACATTCTTTCACTTTTGGTCCGCGAATTAAAAAAAAGTAAAATTCGTAAATCAATAAAACAAAATAATGGACACCCTAGAGAGTTGTTAACTTTGTAGTTTTTGTTATATTTATTCCACCATAGCGAGCATTTTTTTAAATAAAAATAAAAAAATGTATAAAACCTAGGCCGGTGTTATATTTATTAGAAATTTCAACGAAAGTATACGAATGACGAGTTCTCTTTCAATTTGTAAATACGAGTTATAAAGATTTGTGGCAATAATTAGGTAAAAGCAAGAAAAATTACAACAATTAAAAAATTATTGCCACATTACAAAAAAGAACAAGAAGACATTTTTGTAATGTTAAGAACACTTCGCAAATAAAAAATAACTGCGTTTGGAGTTTATTTCACTTTCGTTCTTGTCGGCGGCCGTAGTCCAATGGTTAGCATTCCCGCTAAGCAAGCGATTGCCCCAGACTCAATTCCTGTCGGATTCACTTCTGAAATCGTTTTACTTTTAGGCTGTTTTACACCTGAATTTATTAATTCCTTTAGCTTATATGCTACTTATCATAATTTCTTATAGCGCTATTTAGTAACGCGAAATAGCACTATTGAAAAAAAACTCTGCCTAATGAAAGACCGCAGCAGATAATGCCGGTCGTCTTGGAACTTTGTTGTCTTTACCACCGAAACTTTTTGTTTGAGATCTCAAAATTGTGCTTGTTGAAGTGCAACAGCTTTCACAAACAACCCAATACACGCAGATGCGTATTCCAAATCATATTCGATCACGAGGGATTGCCTATCGTCGTTCGTAATATTCAGCTCTCTCAGATAAAAAAAACAATTTTCAATCTTAACTTATAATATAATAATAATAAAATGTCAATTTATATAGTAAATTCTCCCCAAGAACGCTCAAACTTCAATTCGGATTATACCGAATTTATATTACAGTAAACTCTCCTCAAGGACGCTCAAACTTCAATTCGGATTATACTGAATTTATATTGCAGTAAACTCTCATCAAGGACGCTCAAACTTTAATTTGGATTATACCGAATTTATATAGTAAACTCTCCTCAAGGACGCTCAAACTTCAATTCGGATTATACCGAATTTATATTACAGTAAACTCTCCTCAAGGACGCTCAAACTTCAATTCGGATTATACCGAATTTATATTATAGTAAACTCTCCTCAAGGACGCTCAAACTTTAATTTGGATTATACCGAATTTATATAGTAAACTCTCCTCAAGAACGCTCAAACTTCAATTCGGATTATACCGAATTTATATAATAAACTCTCCTCAAGAACGCTCAAACTTCAATTCGGATTATACCGAATTTATATAGTAAACTCTCCTCAAGGACGCTCAAACTTTAACTCGGATTATATCGAATTTATATAGTAAACTCTCCTCAAGGACGCTCAATCTTCAATTATACCGAATTCGAGGATTCGAACCGACGATTACTGACAGGTTTAAAGAAGTACAAAATAAACATATGCGAGTATGCAATTTGAGTGCAAGAATAGGAAGGTGGTGGCTGCGATCAATTAGATAAGGTACTTTCCCGGATCTTTATATGTTGAGAAAATCAAATTTGGTAAGAAAACTGTAAAAAACTTATCAAGGGAAGACGAACTTCCAACAAACCTTTTAAGTTATCCCCATTTGTGATAGACAAACACACATCAGGTGTAGTGTAGTGTTCATATATGGAACAATCATAAATTTTGATAACAACTTAAAAATATATATTTTCAAGTGATTCCTAAAGCTGCACAAATCATCCTTATCCCTAACAATAAGGACTAGTCCATTCCACGCTACAGAAACCGTAACGCCAAAAGCTTTCACTATATCCAGCCTTATTAAATCTATTTGGTTTCAACCAATCATTTTATTAGGCGAAGAAAAAATCTACCTCAATAATTCTACTCCTCGAAGGAGTAAACATATGTTTGATACAGATTTGAAAGATACAATGGATACATCCCATTAAGGGACTTTAATACAAAAAGACAAAGTTTGAAATCAATCCGTACGCGACACTTAACCAGTGTAGGCTTTTTAGTAGCAGACTTACGAGTACGAGAATATGGCAATATTTATGTCTACCATATATGGTATGAGCCTAGCAGCTCGTATCTATCAAATTTGCGTATCAGGCTAACCAGAAACAGTAGAATTACATTAATTCAGAAGCGCATAAAGTATTATTGTCTTAAGTTTTTTCGTATAATACATCCTCAGGAGAGTTTGTTTATTAATTTGAAAATCCTGCTTACAATCTCATATACATTCAGGGGGAACGATGCCTGAGAGATTTATCAAAATTAAAATAAAAAAAATGAAATTCAGTCTAATGTTCCGACTATTTTTGGACCCGCCTCTACCATTGACAAACCTCTAGGGTTTAACGATTTTGATCTTTATAAGAGCCATTGTTTCGGACAACTGACTGCCCGTGGCAGCATCACCTGTCGCCCCCGAAGATGGCCGAAGTCCCGGCAAAAACTGGTCGGTGCAGCTCCGAGCTGCCGTGCTGGCGGACCAATTATCTTTGGATACCGAGAAATTGTCAAGGAAATCATCCTTATATATATAATATATTTCAGAGACGAAAAATATACCATGTCGAAATACGGGGACATAATATAATAAGAAATGTAAGGTAACTTATGTTTATACAAGTTAATAATACATTATTTCCGACATATTTTAAAAAAATCGTTTTCAAATTTACCTTCTTCTTGTCTAGAATGATTTTTCTCTCACAGTCGTACGCTCAGGTTAGGTATTCATCCATGATACAGCCTCAGGAGTACCCTGATGAATCTGAATGAAGATTGTACTGTACCCTAAATCCTCTTAAGTCATCTATTGATTAGAGCACATAAGCGACACATGCGCGTGAGCTGCGCTAGTGTGTACTTGTGAGCCGAGCGCACTCAGGCGCTCACACGCACAGGCTGAGCGCGTTTACCGTGAGCCACGCTGTATCGGTTATTTGTACATGATCATATGTGATTCAGTCTGTGCCCAGCACTCAATGGGGACGATTTGTAGTGCGTGACGTAACTAACCCAATAGTTATCAAAGCGGCTCACTATGTTGAGCACTATGCCACTCATTCGTCCAAAATTGTTCAAATAATTTATACGTATACACGAATGAGTGGCTCATGCGCATGAGCGTGCTGCAATTAGTAAATTGCTTTAGGTATGATCACGGTTGGAGTGACACGCTTTTCATAGTTTTATTGATTACTCCGCAGTCCTTATATGTAATGGTCCGGACTGATGGTAATATTTTGGAAGATAGGACATTCAAATAATGAATATGTCAACATTAAAAAATATAAGCATATAACATACATACGATCTCGCCTTGTCTCTTTTATGGCAGGTGATGATGAAATGTCTTCACGCCTTCTTAACCATGTACACAGCTTTTGCTATTAGGTATTAAATATGATTGAAAGTGTTAACATAAAAATGTTCATTCATGTCCTCAGTAAGATACAGCCAAAAGCCTAGTTTACTAGGGATAGGGCAAATTAAAGGCCATAAACCCAGATCCATAAATATTGTGTGTCCACATCAAATGACATGTTGTTTATTCACAAATAAGCAAGGTTACAAGGGCTCCTGAGGCCGATGGAATTTTTTTGTTTCGAAGTTGGCGTGTAGGGGGGGGATCCTAACGGTCAGTTTGTTAGGTGCCGCGTGTTTGTCGGCCATTTTGTTCAGTCACAGGAAATTCTTACGATGGAGAGGTCGTCGCGCGCTCCCGCCACCTCCCGTCCGTACGAGATCCGCGCGGTCATCCGTTTTTTGACTTTGCAGAACAATACCGCCGCGAATATCCATCGGAAGCTCTTGGAAGTTTATGCTAGGGGTGTGATGAATCGACAACATGTCACGAAGTGGGTTAGGTTGTCCAGAGAAGGCCGTACTGATACTCACGACGAGGCAAGGCAGTGATTTCTGACGAACTTGTGCAAAAAATTGAAGAACAAATGTGAAATGACCGCCGTGTGACGCTTGACGACCTTCACAAAGAATTTCCTAGTATTTATCGAAGTCTCCTTGGTGATATTGTGTCGGAAAAACTTGGTTACAAGAAGTTGTGTGCGAGACGGGTGCCCAGAATGCTCACACCAGAGCACCGTCAAAATCGCGTGACCGCTGCGCGTGAATTTTTGGATCGTGTTGCACAGGAGGGAGAAGCTTTTCTGGACTCTATCGTGACGGAGGCTGAGACGTGGGTGTGTCACTATACCCCAACAAATTTCCAACGATCAGGAGGTCGAGGAATCTGTGAAGAATTGGCTGAAAGAGCTGGCGGCGGAGGTCTATGACACTGGCATACAAAAGCTGGTGCCCGACTAAAGAAATGTCTCGATCTCGACGGCAATTACGTTGAAAAATTGTTTAATGTATTTGTGAAGTATCCTGTGAATTTTAATTAAATACAAGCATTTTTCGATCATACATAAATGTTGTAACCTTACTTTCTAGATGACCCTCGTACATAAAGAAGTACAACGCATATTTGTTGATCTTCTGTAGCCTAGTGGATAAGATGGCTGTTTCCCAGCACAGGGATTGCGGGCTCGATTTCCAATGAGACATAAATCGTAAATGTTTTAGAAAGCATTTGGAACTGAAGGAGATGAAGGAAGTGTGTAGTAATAGGAAAGTTTAACGCTCTGTTCTCTCTGTCTATTCCAGCAGAAAAATTACATGGCGGTATATATGTAACAGCGTAAAAAAAAAATTGCAACTAATGCGAGGAACTCAACAAGAGTTTTTGTTCAGGGAAATTTTAATGCGGCTTCAGTTATTTGTCAAAAATGAAGTCCAGCGATATGAGCCGGTTGCCAAATATAATTGGCAAATAAGAAGATGTGTATTTTTAATTATTTCATCACTATCAATTGGTTGACACATTTACTTTTCTACTTTCAGCAATTATTATATTTTAAATTATGGCAATTATTAAAAAAAATAGTAAAACACGGTGTTTTTAAAGGTTTCGATATTTTAAGTGTGAAACGGGTTTGGTAAATAGGAATAATAAGAAAATTTTAATATAAGGTAGTATGGACATGTCGAGAGAATAACTTATTAATGAGAAATTATGGGACAACAAAGACTGTGGTGACAGTTGACTTTTTGCTGGAAGTAATATTCAATAAGCTATTTATTTAGTGAAAGAAACGTTACTCTGGTATAGTAATATATTGAAGAAAACTTATACTTTATATTAAATTACATATATTCTAAGTAATACATATCGGGCTTAAGAAAGAGACTGTCGGCCATCATCTTCATCATCATTGCCGGGCCTCGCAGTCGAGGATCCTCTCGCCACTCCAACGTCTTTGTTGGAAAGCGAAGCCGTGCCATGGAGTTTGTTTTAAGTGAGTGAACCGTCGCACACCAGCAAACTCACCGGCCACACCGCTGCACTGAATCCGATGGCACACCGAGGTGAGACGATCGGAGCACACCGGTATGTGTGGGGCATTATGGATAGGGATGGGGCAATAATAAAATGAGCAACTTGAGGATTGAAGGGGGGGGGGTAATTTTACAGGGAGGGGAAGGACATTAAGAAAGGAGCCCCTCCTCTTTTATCCGGGCTTGGGACCGACTCCGTCATTCGATAAAGGGCATTCATCTAATACGGAGGCGGAGTTGGCCATAATCGGCTAACTTCGTCTTTGTAGAGCGTCATCTCTGTTGTACGATGCGCTAACAGAACGCTTGATAACGACTGACAAATCGCGATGGAACACGTGTATGAATGGCAGAGACGACGCTCTACAAAGCCGAAGTTAGCCGATTATGGCCGACAGTCTCTATCTTAAGCCCAATGTGTATTACTTACCGCCGGGTACTGTACATATCTATGACGTGGAGTCTGTAGATGGTGTGGAAGCGCCGCATCCCCTTATGATTTATATTGTTTACGTAAAAAAAAAACATATTCTGTCATTTTAATTTTTCATGCATATAAAATTATATTAAAGAAAACAAATGTAATCGTGATTAAAATGCCCACTTAACAACCCCACCACCCCATTAAGCATACACATTATTTAGGTTAAACGAATAAGCTACGAGTACTGTAGCTTCTTTTGCGCATGCGCTCTAGAACTTATCTTCATCAACCGTCACATTCGTCATACGCGCATAAAATCTAGCAAGTAATCTTTGGGTGTTGTAGCTTCTGTCGCGCATTCTTTTGGCAACATCCATCAATTCAAAAGTCACGTCTCGCCGCTAATACATATCATCACACAGTATCCCTTGCAGGTTAGGCAGAGAGAACTCAATTTCAAAGTATTCTACCCAAGCACATAGCTTTCACCTCCTCCATATTCATACATACCTTCTTTTAAAATCTGGTACATTTGATCTAGCCATGTTTTTCTCGAACTATCCCTTACACGCACACCTAACCCTTCTTACTTATAAATTCATATGTTCAAACCCTCTCCATGCTTCTTTCCTCATCTTACTTGATACAATAATTTTATCGTTGCATTAATTTCTGATGTCTTCGTTCTGCCATCTTTTATAACATACATTGACACTCCACTTTTTTTTTCTTGGTGCACGTATCTCTACAGTATTAATCCTACTTTAATCCTTCTTTTGCTAATTCTAAGTTTTACATCCATGTATTAAAGTGTGCACCAACGCTGTATTATATATACTGTCTCTTTTGATACAGCGCTGTAGCTTTTTATTACATTTAGTGCTCCATTTACCTTGTTCCCAGCCGTTACCCTTTTTTCAATATCTCTTTCAACTCACCTATTACACGTAAATATACTGCCCATATAATAGAACTTCAACATTTTCCAGTTTTTCTGAGTTAACTCATATATTACACATTAATATTAAATTAAATAAAAAAATAATTCATTGACAATCAAAGAAGAAACAACCTATTTCTCCAAGATCACTTGCTACTAGTCGCTAGTACAACAATAAATTCAGATGAAAAAAGGCATCTATGTAAAACTAGTCCGAGTTCAACAATAAAATTTGCGTTCACACAGATATATTAATACCTTGACATGGAAATCACAGTCAAAATGTAAACGAATATATTCAAGGCTCTGTTCTTTCATCCAGAGGTTTCGGGTTTGATTCCCGTAGGATCCAATAAAAAGGATAAACATAAAGTTCCCAGTTTGTTTTAAGGAACAATACTCGTATGCGCTAAACGTGAGCGATTGTTGTTGTCTGTCCACGTGCGATAGTATATCCAATAAAAACGACGGCAAACTGTCAGTTAATATAATTGTATATTATTAGACAAGTAACTTACAGTTCTTCAGATTATTTTTTTCTTAACTTGAAGCCTCAATAACTGGATGCCTCGATAACTGGATGCCTCGTTAACCAAGGATGCCTACTATTTTATTGTGTCACGCCTTCGTCGTATACAGTAAAATATGACGAGTTGATTACAGAATCGTAATCTTTTACAACTAACCAGAAATATGTTTAAAAAGCCTAAAGTGAAAAGTAACTGATACCCTTTTCAAAAGAATTTGGATAGGGCAAAGCTCCCCAAGCATATCATTAGATATTTATACTTGTAGTTATTGCAATGTGAAACGGAAGAAAATAAAAACGCTTTCAGTACGTAATTTTTTTTCATTCCTTAAAACAATAAATTGCTATAAATGTAATGTAAATCTTATATTTTATTTTATAGACATTTTTTACAGTTATAAGACGAGTGATGTTTACAAGTAATATGTAAGATGATATTTTTTGCTATTTAAATACGAGTATATAGGAGCGGTCTAAAAATGTGTTCCGAGTGTTTTGATTTATTTGATTTGTGAAGACAATAAATTGTCATCGATCTAACTGACACTTCCGTATTTTTTATTTGATTTAGACATTTTTTTGCAAAGTGAAACGAATGACGTTTACAAGTGCCCTATAAAGACAGATTTTTATTATTGGAATATATAGTAAATACTACAATAAACTCAAAGGCTTTAATACCCCTCTATAATTCAATACTACTCAACGTCCCCAAATAATTCTTCATCTAAACGCTCCTTATGAATTCAATTAACCGCAACGCTCCAATAATTCGTTTTACCTTAACGACCCCCTAAACATTATAATCTCCCACCAGGGAGGCAATATTGGCTTCTTTAGAAATCGCTGATTTTTATTATTCAAAATATATTTAAAAAAAAAAAAAATGAATACAACGTGAAGACGATCGTTTCAAAAAGAGGTAAAAAAGTATTGCAATTAAGATTATCAGGAAATGCTTTTCTTTGGGATCTGCACGCGCAGAATGCGTGTCACTCACCATATTTAGACCAAAACCACTTAAAATAAATCGAATAAATCAGTAGAATATTCAAGCGGTGGTAATATGAAGACACCCATTTTTATTTAAAATCCTTAACTCTTTCGTAGCTATGCTTTTAAAATGCATTGTCTCCTAAGTGGGGTATTCCTAGAACCCCAGATAATTTTAAAGGATAAAAATGTTCTACTGATATTATTAATATTTAAAAATTGGGAATACTTAAAATTTTATTTCTTAAAATTCCAATTATCTACTATATAATATGTATACATAACATAGATACATAAAAAAACAATTGATTTAAAGTAAAAACTCTCAAATTATATGAATCAAGGTTTTTTGTCTATTATTTGTTGTGTTTCTAATATACTAGATTTTTGCCTATATCTTACTGCTGATATTGATAGCCATTCTGGTGCATGCACTGCTGATAACGTGAAATCGCAAACATAACGAATAATTTGTTTTGGTATTTAGGAGTATTCTTCTTCAACAGCTTATCTTATTATTTGACTGGTGCCGGTTTTATGCCATAAACATTATTTTAAATAAGTTGTCATAAAAACTGTTATTGGCGTGAGGTCTGGGGAGCGTGGGGAAAGGGAGGGTGTCATCAATTTATTTATTTATTTAATTTACGACACAACAGTGTCTTTATATATAAATGAACATGTGGCAGGTTAAAAGTACATAAAATTATTGACAAATAATACAAAACGTTATCTTAAACTAACATGAAGATACAAAAAGCAGTAGTAATAATAAATTACAGTCATTGTTTTAAAATTATTTAATAATTATATATATTTAAGTTCAATATATGTTATGTATGTATACAACAAAATATTACCAAACTTCACCAAGCAGACTTACGTAATTGTCGAAGACTTATTTTATACAGGTAAAGAACTCAGATTTGAAAGAACTCAGAATTACATATAAATGTGAAAATATTGGTTGATGTTTCTTACCGATTGCTGATTATAATTATGCTATGTTTTAAATTCTCATTTACTTGATAAGTTGTACCTAAGACTTAATTACGAGTGCCACAAGAGTCAACCTTAGGCGTGCGGTTTCGATTCGTTGAAATTAATATCTACCTTCACAATCTCCTCTGTACTGGACACACGTCATCTATACAGCCTATAAATTAATAGTCTGTATAGATGACTTCCTTCTCCAATGACGTCGGACCTTAAGTCCGTCGGCACTACTATTCCTTTCAAACTCCTGTGTGTCGCCACCTTTGATGTACATTGTCTTTGGGCAGTTCCTTCTTTGTCCCTACACGATATCATGTTCATAAAAAATGAAAAAGATTTCGATCTTCTAGAGCAAGGGTCTCCAAACTTTTTAGCTTAAGGGCCACACTGATTCCTCCACTAAGTCCCAAGGGCCAAGACCTCGCTAGCTCATCATACCAACATACTGTAGTTTTGAATTACGTGCAAATTTTCGTATTGGGACTAGCCGGCGAGTGAGATATCTATGGCGCAGGGCGCGGGGGTGGACTCCGCATCATTCGCATTTTCGGTTGGTACTTACGGGCAAGTGTCAAGGACATTTCATTGCGGCGGAGATAGCTACCGCGGGCCGGATTGGTGATGCTTGCGGGCCGGTGTTAAGGCCTGGAGTACAAACAAACCCCATCAAGTTGCCAATATTTTCAGAGAAAATTTCAAATACAACAAAACTATATTTTGATGCTACTAGATTAGAGTATACATTTAAGACAGAAGCTATCAAAAGGTCTGGTCTCATCTCATAATATCCCCCCAATAGAGATACACCCTTACCAATAAAGGACGAGTGCAGCCGCGAATATCAGATGTTTATTAGGTCCCTTTAACAAATTTATTGGTTGGTTAGAATATATTGGTACTAAATTTGTCAGGTTGTATGTACTGTGTATACCAAAATTTAATACAATACAAAGTAAATCGATATTATGTTCCCTAAATATGACCAAAGCTGATTACAAGTAACATACATAAAAGCTGTCATGAAGTGTTAGAAATTGACACTTTTTTAAACTCTTGAAGATTTACAGGTCTTTAAGATTCGATGGATGATGATGAAGACAAGACGTGACAAAGCAGGAACATTGAACTAGAAATCCATTAGTAGTTATGAGAATATTTATCATTTGGGTTACATACAAGAGTTTGTCTCAGGGACGGAAGAGTTAAGAAGCATGCATTGACACTTTTTTGCGCGCCATCTCCAAGATGGCCGACGATGATTATCATAATTTTCAATTTAAATTTCTTCACGCAGTTTGTACAGGAAAAACTTGTTGCTCAATGATCGCTACAAAACGGATCGACCAATTTGAAACCACTCGAGAGATCGAATTTTTGAAATGACGCTAGACGTGGCACGTCTCGATTGCGAGAAATCGCATGTCTTAAAATGGTGATTTTCTTTATGCATCCGCGTCGTTGACTTCTTTATGCATCCACGTCATTGACGTAATTTTAAAAGTGGTTTGAATCGTTTATTAATGAGCCTTTTTTGTTTTATTATAGAAAAAGCTTTTGTGCTTTTAACAAAAATTTTAACCGTGTTTGCATCAATATCAATTTATTTAATTGCGTGTGGTAATTTTTTCATTAACAGGCGATCCACTCAAACTAGGATGATTCGTGCCATAGAATTCAACTCATGCAATTATTTGAGTTAATATAATAAAACATTTTTTTTGAATGACAATTTTAGATAATTTAATTAACCTTAAAATATTTAACAATCGATATATAAGTGGAAAAGATTCACGAACATAGAAGAAACGTAACATTCATTGGACGCGGTAAAGATATGGCGTTTAATTAATCAAACCTGTCTCGCAAAGGCAAACCGAAAAACGCATGGTCTAATCCAGGATGTGATTTTTTTTACTTCGTCTGTATAAAAATATTTGTGTTTCGTAAAAAAATGTAGACGTTTTAAGATTTTTAAATCCCTAGGTGACTTTTGGAACATTCTGTATATAAGTAATTCATGAGGATGATTTGTGCCATCATTATAAAAGCCAAAAATTATATTATCAATAATAATAAAATGACAATTGAGAGATCAGAATCTTCTCAAGCACATGTTTAGACAAACATACAGGTTGTCCAAAAATAGATACACACTTTTGATTAGATTATATCTAAGATTAAAGCTCCAAATTAAAGAAGATAGGCGTATTTTTTTTAATTATCACAAGTGCTGATAACGTGAAATTGAAAAATCCAGAATAATTTATTTTGGTATTGGGGCGCATTCTCTTTCAATGGCTGCTCTTAATTAATTAATTTCTATGGCGTTGTTTAGAGAGCCGACTTCTCAAGGGCGCTCTATGTCAGGATTAAAACGAAGTACTGGGAGACCTAAAAAAATGTTTACACATTTTGACTGATTATAAATACAGAAGTTATTAAGATATATCTTAGAAAAAAAACTTCAAATCAATTAATACACCCGTATTATCGCAAGTGCTCAAATTGATGGCCATTCTGGTTCATGCACTGCTGATAACGTGGAATCGTAAACATAACGAATAATTTGTTTTGGTATTTAGGAGTATTCTTCTTCAATAGCTTATCTTATTCTTTGACTGTTACCGGTTTTATGCCATTATTTTAAATAAGTTGTCATAAAAACTGTTCATTGCCGTGAGGTCTGGGGAGCGTGGGGAAAGGGAGGGTGTCAACAATGCTACCTCTATGCCCAATCCATTTATTTGATCAATTTTCATCAAGATATACCCTCACATTACGACGATATTGGAGAGGTACACCATTTTGCTGGGAATAAAAGTCCTCCTCATTCCAAAACTCCTTACGAATGCGCGGTATGACAAATTTCTACACCAAATTCATGTAAACGGCACGGTGTAAAAAAACATATACATTTTTTGGGACACTTAACATATATGTATTTGGTATGAAATTCTCAGAAAATTTACTTACCAAGGAATGACGAACTACAATAATACTTTTGTTGGTCTGTATGTGATAGTAACACATTCGGCTTTAAGTGTAATGTAGTCTTTGTGTGTAGTATTCAAATATAGTCATAAATTGCACGAGGAATGACGTTTATGGTAACTCTTGAGTGTGGTGTGTTTTTTATGATTATGTGCGGCATATTATGGGATGGACTTTTTGATCTGTTCGGAGTGATGAAGTGTGAGGTATTTGATTCGCGTGTTATATACACATCTAATTGAGTGTCATTGTTTATCGAATTGAAAAGAGTATGCAACGGGGTATTGTATTATATTATCAAAAATCGGAAAGAAATATCATTTTTCTTCATGTCATATTCCTCACTAAGATACAGGCAAAAACCTAGTTTACTGAGGACACGACAAATGAAAGACTAACCCAGATTCATTAAAATTGTATATACACATTCAATTTCCTGTTGTATTTTCACAAATTATGTATTTATAAGATTTTTGTTACACACAAATAAATAAATAAATATATTTTGATAAGGTCTTCCAAAAAGTGAATTTTCGTACTTACTAAAGTCGTACACGCCACCCATATGTATTAAACTTAGAGGTAGACTATTTAATTCTTCGACACCAGCAGCAGTAAAAAATTATAATATCACAATATCGATTAATAGAATATCGATCAATAGAATCGAATAATAATTTTTTTTTGTAAAACCAATTTTTTTGTAAAATATGATTATTCGATACTCATTTGACTCACAAGATTTATGTTCAAAGCAACCCTAAAAAAAGGTGTCTTATCTTAAACAGGAAAATTGATAAATTGGATAATATCAACAAGGGTAGATTTCTGTGTACATAACGAAGAAATAAGGAGGGTAGCTAATAAGATTAAGGGTAGGGGTGGGTTTATAGCAAGTAGATCATCCCATCACAGAAGGACGTTGGGGGTTGAAGTCGTCATGGTCGATTTGAAATTAAACGGGCCGGTTTATCAAAATCTATTTAATGAGGGAGAGGGATAAAATCTATTGAATTATCTTAAGGGGATGAAAATAGGGTGACTTGTAGTTTATGCGACATATTGAATAGGGTAATAGCTGGTTTCCATAGAAGAAAAGATACATCAGATGTATCTTTGGGCTTCTCCAGTTCATCGTTCGTCTTTTTAAGTTGTCTTTTACTGTCCATGCTCGTAAACTCTGGGATTAGTTACTGGCTAATATAAGAGTCGCGTCATCGTTGACGTGCTTTATTAAAAAATCACAGCTCCCTTCAGTATACAGTACAAGCTCGCGGTCTCATTGCCATGTGGCAATATCTTCAAACCAATAAGAAATATGTCAAAGAGTTCTTAAGTAGAAACTAGATTTGAATCCTTTTAAAAAAAGTCTCGATTCCAACGGGAATCAAACTCTCAACTTCCAGGTTGGGAGACAAGCGTCTTACCAATTAGGCCACGGAGTTCGTCTCGAAATCTGAATTGGGTGATATATGTCATGGGTGATATACGTCATGGTGGTTGCTAATAAAAAAATATCTAAACTGAACTTTACATTTATTTCTAATTTCAATATACCTCGCCCCTGTACACAACATAAATAATTTGTTAAATTAATGATAATTAGATTGCAATGCTTTGTTGAGTTATTTTCTGAATATTTGGAAAATTATCCGGTTGGATAGTAATACATATAACGAAAGTGTTATACAATACAACGACTTACGTGCAATTTTTAGTAAGATACGTGTTTTTCAATTCGGAGATTACGGATTCATTTTTTTTTTGCATTCTTTAAAAAAAGGGGTTTTAGTCCGGTTTTAACCTAAGGCCTGTTTAACATATTTCTGGTTAGATGGAAGAAATTACTAGTCAATAAACCCACCAGGTTGTACTGTATACGAGTATAATAAAAGTATAAGATAGTATACTAATATGATTGAAGATTTTACTGAATTTGATCAATTCAACAGAAAAATATACGCGAAAAAACTAATTTGTAGTTAGAGTTTAAACTGCAGAATAAATATAATACATACTATGGAGACAGTCAAATATCCTCAGTGAGATACAGGCAAAAGCCTAGTTTACTGGGGATACGACAAATGAAAGGCAACAAACCCAGATCCATTAAAATTATATGTCCAAATCAAATTACCTGTTGTTTTTTCTCAAATTGTGTATATTTCTTCTCATGTGTAATAATAAATAAATAAAATATGAACCATGGTTCATGAGCATGTCATAAATCACGATAAGAAAGTATTTGAAACATAAAGCCTCATTATTTTAAGAGTAGAGGAGAAAGAGAGAGTTTGAATCAGAAAAACAAGAGATGGAATATAATTAGTTTAGAAAAGTAACAAGAAAACAATACACCTGAAAACGTTTTATGCACATTTATATTTACGTTTCAATTTCATTGCACTATAAAGGCCTTAATCTATTACTAATATACCCCATTACGAATGCGATAAGAAATTCTCCATACTATTTGAACGCGACCATTTTTGACCACATTTTATTAAAGTATGTGCCACTGTGCCGAATTGTGAATAGGCGCTAGTCGAGTAGAGTGTGGAAATCATACGTCCTATTGAAAAACGCCTGAAAAATTTTATGAGCAATTGGAGACATTTTTACAGTAATTTGGCACATAAATTCTTAATAAAAAATTCTGTTTTGCATATCACGAATTCAACGATCCGTAATGAGCTCCATTGGCGTAGAAAAAAATATATATTTATTATATTCTCAACCACAGATACAGTTCTGACATGTTCTATGCCTCTTAAACATCTTTCTTGTTGATTGAAAGAGATTGCCACACGACAATAAGACCGCCAGGTTGTACTGTATACAACGAAAGTGTAATACAATAATCAGTCAAATAAGTCATTCAGTTAATGTAAAAATACGTTCACCTACAAAATACAATATATGTTACACAAATGTGTACACCCCGTAATCACATGCACATTATAAGGAAAATAAAATACATTCAAGAGAGAAACCCCCAAAAGGTCCGGACTTATCCCAGAACACGCTCTCAGCCGTGACACACCCCCACCATTAGGAGGGCGAGTTCGACTGCAAGGACACCAGACATTTCTCAGCTCACACTATCGAACACATAACGTGCATACTCTTTACTTTTGGGAGGAACGGTATATTTATACTAGTATTGTACATATTCTAGAGCAGTGGTCGGCAACCTATATGCGCTGAAGTGCCACTTTTTATTTTTTTAAGTATAAAACACTCCGCGTGCCACTGACATAAATAATTTTTCATTAAAGGGGGGGGGGGGGGGGTTGAAAGAAAAATCTCTCTTGAAGAAATCGAATATTAATTTAATTACTTTAATCTTACTTTATTATAATTTAAATTACTTACATAGACCCATGCGAAATATAAATTGAAGGCTATGTTCCAAATTAAAACGAGATTTTGCGTAGCAAAAAAATTTGGATTTTCCCCCTCAAAAACTGGTAATTTTGTTCAAGAAAATGAGCCGCGCTGCGAGAATTTTTTTAATGTTTCCCCAAAAACAAACAATTTCGTCTCAGAAAACGAGCCTTATTCATTACAATTTTTTTAAATAAATTATTTTTATTAATGTACTGGCAAATTTTACGATTTGTAATTCTATATGCCGTGTCTCCAAAAAACCTTCCACGTCCCATAGGTTGCCGACAGTTGTTCTAGAGATAAATACTTGTGTTGAAGGCAATAAGCTGTTTTAGAGTATAAATACTTGTGTTGAGGGCAATAAGCTGTTCTAGAGTATAAATACTTGTGTTGAGGGCAATAAGCTGTTCTAGAGTATAAATACTTGTATTGAGGGCAATAAGTCCAATATTCTAGATTAATAGAAAATTTTCCTCCTGGAATTTTGGATGACGTGGATTTTCAATATTTTCTATATTAACAAAGGCTTTAAATATTTTTTAGAGATATCTGAGTAATTGCAGTTGCTCAAGGATAATAATAATAAAAAGGACAGTTAGAAAGCGTCATTTAGAGATCAGACTCTCTTCAAGGGTGCCCTAAAATAATATATATTTTTGTTAACCAACCATTTGACACACTGTTCTCCAAAATTTTACTAAGGCAGACAAAAGTGTTGGAATAATTGTGCAATATTTTTTACATTGAGTTATTGCTGCGTTGACTTGAAGTTAATGATGACCGACGATTCAATAAAGTTGCAGCTTTCATCCTCCGGCTAAATTTCTTGATCCTGTTTTTTAAAACGTTATATTCTTACGTTGGTTGCATAAACTCAATAATTGATTTGTAATTTTTTTAGGCGCCAATGGTTTAAAAACAATTCGTAACGGAGATAACAAATGAATAGTTCCTACGTTTACCTTGTTCGTTTCATATAAAGATTTTTTTCTTCTCGACTTAATTTGATTACTGGACAGTCCTGAACAAATTTAACAATTTTAAATATAATAAATCAGGGTTGCATATTGGACTCTGTATCAGTTGCCCCTCCTTCATTTGTGATGAATCAAGTTCTCATACAGTTCGATCGCATACTCGTAAGAAAAATTGATTAAGACATAACATACATTAATTAAAAAACTGTCTTTAGGGGTAGCCTCTCATCTGTTGGTACCACGCCGGAGTGAGAAAAGAATTGTAGTAGCACCGACAGAATATCAGGTACGACAGACAGCATTTCAGGTACGACAGACAGAATATCAGGTACGACAGACAAAATATCAGGTACGACAGACAGAGAAAAGGAAAGAAAATACCAACTTAAACGATAGAAAAAAAAAATTGAATTATTTATACTCGGTCCGAGAAATTCGGGAAGGCTGTAAACTATCGCTGGTCACTATAAGGTCGGAGCAGCTAATCGGACCGAAGGTAGCCCGAAGAATAGTTGGATGGACCTCCTTAATGCCTTGAATTAAGAAGCTTTAGACATTTAAGACTCTTCAGCGTTTAGTTTGAAGATGAAGTGTCGGTTATTTGGCGCCAACATCCTGCCAATTTTGTTTTACGGATATAAATCCTGGCATGTTGCCAAAAGTAGCGTAGCGAGGTTCAGGCATCTGGGTAATGCCAGGGGTGACGTTGGTGCCCATGCCACTATTTAGGTTACAAAATATAAGTTTAATGTGCATGACTTCCATGCGGAAGGTCGCCAGTTCGAACCCCGTGCTATGCTACTCTTCTCGAATGACGTAGGCATTTTTTCCGCCTAATATTCGGTGGTATAAGGATACCTATGACTTCAGTCATATATATTGTTTAAAAAAAGAAAAAAAAACATGCCGGTGTGCTTCGATCGTCTCACTGCGGTGTTCCATTAGGTCAAGTAGAGTTCGCTGGTGTGGAACGGCACACGCACTAGAAAAAAAAACCCCCACGGCACAGCTCCGTTTTTCAACTGTATTGACGTTGGAATGGCGAAAGGATCCTTGACTATGAGGCCCAGCAACGACGACAGTGAATATTAAAATTCACACAAACGAAATCACCAAATGAGGGCGCCAAAAACCTAGCTACGCGTCTGACTGCCAAGAACATCATTTTCTCAGTTAAAAAAAAAACACAAATACAACCACATCCTCTGTGACTTAATTTGCTAGCTTGTTTTTTTTTACAATTCCTGTTAGTACCTATTTAAAAGACGGTTTCAGTCTCACCTCTTGCACATATGATATATGGTTGGCTGGAAGAAATTGTCACATTGCAACAATTCGGCCAGATTATAGTTTATAACAATTTCGTTTTCTACAGTACAATTAGGTGGATATATTGCCATTTGGCAATCTGTTCAAATCAACCAATAAGCTCTTATTGACACCAGTTACATCTTAATTCATCGGTGCCAAAATATTAGACATAAAAATTTTCAATTTAAAAAAAATTCATTTCTATTATTGTACATTTATCCAATATAACCTGGTGAGTTTATTAGCCACGTGGCAGTTTCTTAAAACCAATCAGAGAGATTTTATTGACGAATAAAGTAAAAACCAGAGTGAAACATTAAAAAAAAATTAGGTTCTAGAGGAATCGATCCTGCAACTTCCGAGTTGATGATAGTCAGGTGCTTTAGCGACTAGACCAAGGATGCCGTCAGCTAGTGTTGCCAGACTTTAAAACAATTTCCATCACAGATTCATAAAGAAATATAACTCTAAGGTCTTTGAGACAATATTATTTTAAATTAAAAAATTGCTTTAAATTTTTTTGATTAATCTGTGACAAACTCTCTTCTATGATAAATATGCTTTACTCCTTCTCACCTTCAATATCTTGACTCAGCTATCCCACTCTAATCACACATTTTTATCAACAATAATTGAATAAGCGTGTTTCTTTAATTTTAACGAATTGAACAGAGATAAAAGATATTTATTTTCTATTTATTTATTTAATTATTTATTTATCATTACACATGACAAGAAATATTATTACACATGACAAGACAAAAAAGAAAAAAAAACAACAGGTAATTTAATTTAGACATACATTATTTTAATGAATCTGGGTTTGTCGCCTTTCATTTGTCGTATCCCCAGTAAACTAGGCTTTTGCCTGTATCTCACTGAGGATATTTAGCATGAAAAAGTAAATCGATACTTCTTTCCGATTTTTGATTACACAAAAACAAAACCCCGTTGCACGTTCTCATCAACCTGACAAACAGTGACACTCAATTACAACTGGAAACATCATGCGGAATCAAACTCTTCACACATCATCACTCCGGAAAGACCAAACTTGTTCATCCCACAATATACCGCACACAATCATAAGAATAAAAACACAAACAAAAGTAAAACCAAAAATGAACCTAAAATGAAACAAAAATAAAACCAAAAATGTTCATCCCATAATATACCGCACACAATCATAAGAATAAAAAATTACACAAAAATATACAGAAACACAAATACAAAACAACATGAAGAAACTCACTCAAGAGCCCACACAAATCTTTTCCACACGTCATTCATCCTGAAAGCCCAAATACTCAAAATCCTGTCGCAATAACAGCCGCGCTCCGATCGACTGTCTAAATGGTTTTCCTTCCTTTATCTTTATTGAATTCGGCACGCCATTGTACGTCATGGGAGCCAAATGAGCATATTGCCTTTGGGCAAAAGAGGTTTTAACTCAAGGGATGGTGAACATTTCATTAGTTGCCATGCGTGTCATGTATATCTGCTGAGTCTGCTGAGTCTGCATCTTCTCTTCCTCTCGATGGTAGGGAATTATTATTGGATTATTATTATCTTGGATTATTCCTCTATTGAAAAATAAATTCTCATAAATGAGCAATATACAACCGAGCAAACAAATATTTTTGAAATTTATTAAGCAATAATAATGCTTATATCTTATTTATAAATTGCAATAAAATATATGATGGATAAAATATGTATTCCATTGTTAAAATTTAGTTAAAATTCGTACAATCGCCTACTCGTTGATGCGCTGCATTTGTTCGAATTTCTTAAAACTAGTCGATTGTGGATTGAACCTCTTTTGCAAATAAACGTTCTAATTAGAAATACAGATTGACGTGTTTTCAAAAATGTTTAATCATTTGTTTGTAAAGTTATTTTTTATGTGAGAAATAATAATTTTTTTTTATGAAGCGTCAATATACTTAATGAAGTTACTTTTATAATACACCCATTCTTTGTTTTACGAGCGTCCAAAATTGAAATGATTTATAAATAAATATTTAAGTAATTTTAATGTCTTTATTTTTATGACTTAAATACCAAATGCAAATATTTTTGTAGTTATGAATATCTATTTGTTTATTTAAACAGTCAAATTAACGCTTCCTTCCCTGGGATGTGTAACTAGTACACATTGTTTCTAAAAACTTTAATATCTCTATAAATATAATAAATACTGCGTTCAGATTTTAGGTATTCCTCCGTAATACATTTACGCATTGAATTAAAAAAATAATATTAATAATAATTAGCACTTATCGGCCACATCAGAGATATTTTGTGAAAATCGGGAATAAATTCACCAATACAATCAAACGTGTACCAGTGTGTGACGTAGGTATGTTCATTCTGAAAAACCGCTATGGCTGAGGAAGCGACGCTATTTACGTCTCACTGTCACTCTATTTCGGTATATTGGAACGCAAGAAATATAATCTCAGTTCGCTCACTTCTTTCGCTTCAGTAGCTCGCGGGCTTTCGTTTGAGGTGGTCGCTTCGCCCGCTTTGTGAACGTCGACCGACGTTTTGTTCATGTTTTCAGCAATTAAATTTCAATTATTATTACTTTTGATTAATTGAAGCGATTGGCTAGGAATATTCTTATTTTTTCGATTTTAAATCGCTCATTTTTACATGTGTATTGAATACACAGCACCGGAACACGGATTTTTTTTTGGCACAGGAAGGGAAAGGTTAATAAAAATAATTATATAAATAAAATTAATATTGACACGTAAGCAGTCACATAATAGAAAAAAATAAACAATTTGACTAACTCAACCCAATAAGAAAGCAAACCTATATAATATTGTATTTCTAGAGTTTTAGCGTTGACACTGTGGAAATTTATATTTATTCAAATATAATTTAAAATTAAAACACTATTTGATTAATCCACTTGAAAATGTTTATTTAACCCAACTAGCTTCTAGTCTTCTTTAAGAGTATTCCAAACTAACGATAAGTTAGTTTGGAATATCCCTGAAGATGAGTCGCATATGACTAGTTGGATAAAAAATATATTTAACCCAACTAGTTTCTAGTCTTCTTTAGGCGTATTCCTTACTAATTTATATAAATCCCTGAAATCCCTAAATCCCGGAATATCCCTGAAAATGAGTCGAAATATGACTAGTTGGATAATAAATATATTTTCAAGTGGATTAAACCATGTTTCATTTTTTTATCAAACCTATGTATAATAGTTGATTTAATTCATCCTAACAAGAACATTTTTTTTTATCACTTTTGCAAATAACCATATGGAATCCCACACAATGCCCTTAATATATGCAATCTTATTGTGCCAGCGTTATTATACAAATTATTTGTTCCAACTATAACAAATCATTATGAAATAAAATGTTTTGTTGCTGTGTCGGGTTGGGTTTTGTTACAACGAACGAAATTACCAAATCTTTATCCTATGATACATGTATAATCACACAAAACCTTTAATGATATGGTTCAATCAATAAACTACCTGGATCATATTGTATTGCATTACACTTTCATTGTATGCAGTTAAACCTAGCTGACTTATTATCATGTGGCAATATGTTCCAACCAGTCAGAAATATGTTAAATGTCTTGTGGTCCAACGGGAATCGAACCCGCAATGTTGATTTCGTGACCTGGTTGGTAAGACGCTTGTATTCTTTAAAAAAATTAAAAAAAAAAACATGCCGGTGGGCTCCGATCGGTCCACTTCGGTGTGCCAACGGATTCAGTACAGCGGCGTGGTCGGTGAGTTTACTGGTGTGCCACAACTCACTCACTTAAAAGGGGAAAATAAAGAGAAATACGACAATAAAATATATCAATACGCGAAGATGTCGGCCCTCGTTTCCTCAAAACATACATTTGCAATATTTTCCAACCAATTCTTTCTATACCGGTTTTGGAACACAGCCCAAAAAAAATTGGCTACCCCTGGTATACAGATAAAGCGATTGTTATTATTATTAAAAATCAATCAGCATTTTTTAAATCTAAGTGGAATTTTCGGATATGAAAAAAAACTGGTCTACAAGGTATTTTTAAATAAAAATTATTTTCAAAGAAAATTAATTTGTCGCAATCGGAGCCATGTACACGAGTACATCTCTACTTGTGTATGGTGAGGGTCCAGTGTAGTGCTATATGATTCCATTGTTTTAAACGACACTGCTAGAAGTTGCAACGCTATTTGATTCTTATAAGAGCAAAAGAGAAAGATACACGTCATTTCAATGCATGAAAGAGATGCATAATACTTATCATACCGTTTCTGGAATGGCAGACTGTCTTAAGCGACATTAGCTTAATATTATATTCTACAAAAAAAAAAATTCAATCGGGGAAATTTCGTAATAAGCTTTGTACAAAATTAAAATATTTTTAATCAATTTGACTAGGATTAATATTACCGAAGACATGTGTATTATAAATAACTGAAATCAAACTTAAAAAAAAACTAGTGCGCGCATCGTAAAAGCGTTAACTGAACGATCAAACACCTTAAGGCTAGGGGACGAGCGGTGGTGACGTGGTGTATACGTAAAATGAATTTAATCCATTTATATTTGTGACGACCTCCGTGGTCTATGGGTTCGACCCCTGACTTCCATTCAGGAGTCGCATTTTTTGAAAAGGTTGTGGAACACTTATAAAACATAGATTTCAGTCTAGATTTTCTGGTTGGTTTAAGAAGATTGCCACATAGCAATAAGCTCAACAGGTTGTATTGTATACAACTATAGTGTAGTACAATACTTGTGGATAAAGATAATAAAAATCTTCGGAAATCGTTTCTTGTATTTTTAAGATCTATTCAGTATATTTCAGAAATTTCAACGATTATTTTGTACGAAAATGTTCTTTTATTCAATAATTTTGCTTGGTCTTATCTTAAAACGATATTCAGTAACGATTTGTACCTCGTTTTGAACACCGTTTTGTGCTACTAAAAACACTCATAAATAACAGACACAACTTCTAGAAAAGTAAATATTTTATTTGATTGTTGAATTATTTTATTATTTTCTGTTATATTGTATCAAGTTAAAATATTTACTATTTATTTATTTACAGTCGATTTCAAACAATAACATTTTTTTACAAAATACTATAAAAAATCAGAGTGCGAATGAATACGGAATAAACTAGTTGTTACAAGAAATATATAAATATAGAAACACTAACATGATCCATATAATTTGCAGTTGAAAATAAGTTCTTAGTATTACTGCATACAACAGGCTAGGACCCAGAAGGACCAGTGTCGTATGTCATCCAAGAAAAAAAAAACAACGCAATATAAATAATCAACAAATATACTAATATTTCTTGTCGTACTTCTTCTTTACAGATTAAAAACTACATTTATAAATATAAAACAATTATAATAAGATAATTGGATTTAGAAGAATCTTGAATTAGAAAAAAAAAACGATCGATAAAAAATTTGCTAACATCAAAGGATGAGACTCGATACCAACGTAATTATAATACTCAAGAAGAAACAAATTCAAACAACAATTTTACCACTGTCGTCAATGTGAAGAAATGTCAAAGAAATGACAAAAAAAACCTACATTCAACATTGTAAAAAAAATAAAGAAAAAATGTTGCTTACAGTCGTTTCAATACAGAAGGTCCGATATGAAATATAACGCGATTAAAAAGAGAAGGGTAGTGCATTGAATAAAGGGGCGGGGCTTCCGATACATTCATATAAATATTTGCATCGTTCGTTGGTGTGAGTGTATTTTATTGGAGGGGAGAGTGAAGTATTTGAAGGGGATATGCAAAAAAGGTCTAATCCACTCTCAATTTTTTCTCCTAATTATTTTAGAAAATTGTTTTAAGTTAAAATTAATTTTGCTTTGATATTGTCATATTATATATTCTATTTTATTTATTTAGCAACATCTATTTCTTTTCAACGTCTAAGGATCGATGCTTTAAGTCGAATGAACATAAGCTCAAATATAAAAAAAATATAGAACAAATACAAAAAAAAATCCTCAGATATCTATGGTACAGAACAAAGGGCGATTACCCAAAATATGCTCACCATGCCGAACTTCTCACGGTGTGTTACTATAGAAGCCTCGAAACAAGAAGGCAAGAATCCATTGCGATATTCCTAATAAAGGTTTTCCAAGGTTGCTTTAACTGTCCCGTGATTCTAGAAGCGCTAAGTTTATATGTACCCAATAAATATATCCGTGCAAGGAATCACCCTCTGTTCTACATACTAACTTACAGGACGAATATCATGGCTAAACACTCAGTCACGCGTGGTATAGAGATATTGCACCAACTGAATGACACTGTTGATATATTATCGGTACCGTCTAGCAGTATTCCTAACGAATAAGCTAACGCTAGAAGCAGACCATCTTTGTGTAACAGGAGAAATCCATGCAAAGTGGATAAAAAAAAGAAAAAAAAAGTTAGAAAGCAAACTCTCCTTATGGGCCCTCTAACTCGGGACTTGATTCCACTATTATTAAACAAATTACGTCCGTATGACAGAATACGGAATGAAGTGATAAGGGATGAATGTGAACTTAGGGCTGATGTGTTAAGTAAGATAAAACAGAGCGGCTGACATGGTTTGGGCATGTCAAACGAATGAATGAAGAAAGACTAACAAATCAGATAGATATATACTGCAAATGTGAGTGGAAGGCGCGTGAGAGGAAGACTAATGAAATAACCAATTTTAATGTTTGGTAGTGAAACATGGGCGTGGAAAATACTAGAAAAGAGCCGAACCAATGCTCTAGAAATACGTGTGAAGAAATGTATGACATACTATGAAATGAAATAAACTGAAATTCTGATATATTAAGAAAGACCAAGAAGAGAATTCTGAGATGGTTATGGCACGTGGAACGAATGAATGCAAAAAAAAAATAACAAAACAATGAATAATTTAAATGTGAGTCGATAGCTTGTAAGAAAAAGACCTAGGAAAGTATGATTGGATCAAGTGAATGGTATTCTGAAATAAGGAAACGTAGAGTCAAAAAAATCGTAGAGCTTGTATGAGAATGTAGGTACGAGTATATGGATGTAGAAGAGGTTAAGGATGTGTCGAGATAAGAAAGTCTGGCACTCTGTCCTTTTTGCATACTCTAACCGGGAAATGGCGTGATGGTATGTATGTATGTATATAAAACGTATGATAGTATGTATGTACAGTGCCCAGGCGAATCATTCATAACACTTTTTTATGTACAGTACATACAACCTTGTTGGATTATTGCCACATGTCAAACTCTTTCAACCAGAAAGATGTTTTTATGTGGTCTTAGGCAGTAACAACTAGTCTCCATATTTTTATCTAAGCTTATAACTTTTGTCTGGTACACATAATCTTTTGTCTGGTACACATAATCTTCGTCATTCACATTTTTCTATTATTTATACGTCGCATTTAATCTTCTTTCAACACCTGGTCAACTGATCTAGCCACGTTTTCCTCGGTCTATCTTTTCCTCGCACTCCTGACTGTATCCTCACTTAGATCCTCTTCCACCATTCATTTTATCCACATAAACAAACTATTTTAACGTACCTTTCTTCATATTATAAAATATCTATTTTATCCACGCATTAATTCCGTCTTTTTTCATACATTTACTATTATCCTTCATTGCCAAGTCCAAATTTCACTTCTATACGTTAAGTTAGGTACGAAGACACTATTATAACATTAATTTACCTTATTTTGATTTAATCATAGTATGAATAGGCCAAAACCCATACGATAGTTGTCAAAGAAAGAATACGAGAATTGAATTTTGAATACAAGAGAGCGACAGAGGAATACTTAGATTCTCTGCGAAAGTAATTCGAAATTTGAATCTCGGTGGGTCCGTGATACTGAACCAATTTTAAATACCTAGCTAACAATTTTTGAGCCGGTGTAAAAAGGGACGATTTATAAATGATATATATAAACAAATTCTATATTTATGAATATATATTTTCATAAATGAAGAATTTGTTTTACTTCCGTGAATATAAAAATAAAAGGAACGATTTCACATATATTCTTCTTTTAAACTTAAATATATTTTTTTGTAACGTTATATATTTCTGTATTCACTCGCACTCATAATTCTTATTGTATTTTTTAAAACACGTTAATGACAGAAATCGACTGTTAATAAATTTATTTATTTATTATTAATTTACATGTTTATTTAATAAATACGCTCGTCAGGCTGTACATTCGATGTAACATTTTATGATTAAAAAATCTGACGCTGTGCCTTATTAGAATTTTTCGGGAAAATACAGTGTGACGGTACGTTTACATTTTATTTTCAGATTATTTCATGAAGTACACTATTTCAGCGGATACTTTTTGGTTTTTTTCTTTACAACGTGAGCTTAGAGAGTTCTATTCTAAATAATTTCGAAGGAGGTTTTTCATTGGAGTTATTATCATAATATAAATAGGCCAAAACCCGTACAACGGTTGTCGCCAAAGAAAGAATACGAAAATTTAATTTTGATTACAAGAGAGCGAGAGAGGAATACTTCGAAATTTGAATCACGGTGGATCCGTGAAAAATGAACAGATCGAAACTATACTGAACGAATTTTAAATACCTAGCTAACAATTTTTGAACAGGTGTAAAATGGGACGATGCCAATTTATTTTGAATTGTAATTCATTAAATAATTCATTTATTTCCTATTATATTGAACCTTATAATAACTTATGTTTATTTATCTTCTGCTCTTTTTTTGAATACAGACAATTAATTATATGTGGCTTTTTCACGATGTCGGAAATGCGAAAACATTCAAGTCAATATATCTGAAACAAGTCTTCAAGGAAAACTTTATCAACAATTTAAATTGAACAATAGTAATGTTTATACACAAAACATCGTGTATGAAGAGATTTTTGAGAATTAAATAATTCATCAATCAAGATGTACCTTTTTTTTTATTTTAAACTTGAAACATTAATGAACCCAAAAAACTTTAAACTGATCTTGTTCCATTCGATATTTTAAAAATGTAGAATTTGTTTTACTTCCGTGAATATTTAACGGGCTGCAACTAGTTTCGAATTAATGTTTAAATTTCGATGACATCCACAGATTTTGCTAAATCATGTATTTATTTAATACTTCATTGTAAAACAATCTGAAGGGCTTATTGCCAGATAGCGAAATCTCGTTCAAGCAACCAGATAAAAGTAAATAAAGACAGTTACATGGTTGCAAAAATACTTTTAGAAAATTCATAAACTATATACGAGTACATATTCGTAGTAAAAATATGAGTGATACATCATCAATGAAATGAAAATAAATGATAGAAGAGAGAGAAGAAAAAGCAGGAATGAAAGACGTTATATTACTGACTTGAAATTAAGAGTTTTTTAAGCACTTTTTAAAACATGTCAATGATGAAGTGAGTAATATTAGTTTATAGCTAGTTCCAGAGTGCATGTACAGTAAAGAGTGAACTGGTAAACCATCTGTTTAAATGACGACCAAGTCCATGCTCTGAAAGATGCTGAATCTTCTCGGCGAGATCATTCAAGGTTTTGGATTAGTTTAGAAACAATAGCCGTAGCTTTCACGATTCGTGTCATTAATTGTTGAATATAATAAAAATATTGTTTTCATTGATTTGTATGATACTGCTCAATATAGCCTGATTGGTGATGAGGACATGTTTAAAAGCTCGGTCTGAGGACAACATTGTCTTGGACCTCTATAATCAAGTCTTCGAGTCAAGAACCACTGGAGTATTTTCCAGTAACTCATTGTTCGTTATCGTATGAGTTGGAAATATAAAATCACGTGCATGGGCTATATCACTGACACACGTCTAGCACGTTCGAATAGTCCTATTGATACTAGACGAACTTTTATTTTATTATTATTTTTCCATTTTTGTTCCAAAAAAATATATCAAATCCCGATAGTACCCAAAAAAATTGCATCAAATCCTGAAGGTACCCAAAAATTGTACAAAATCCCGATGATATCCACAAAAATGTACCATATCCTAAAAGTTTTCACAAAAATGTATAAAATCCCCAAGCTTTCCGTAACAATGTACCAAATCCCGACGGTACCCAAAAAAATACTCATTCACGTGTATGTAGTGTCGTTTAGATTGCAGATTTTCTTCAAGGCGTTCTAACTTAATATTTTTTCTTGCGTATGGTACCGCTTAACATATATGTTTGGACATATTTACGAGCGTGACCGGAAGACAATATTGTCATTGGTCCTGGTAATCAAACCTTCGGGTTTTAAGAACCTATGGAGTAGACACGGAACTTGAGGCTCGTGGTGGAACGTGTTGGTAACACTATCGTTCGGCGAGTGCGAATATTGTTACCAAACTAACTATTTTACCAGATTATCACATTTGTTTTGGTATCATCGGAAAGAAATTCCTAAGTGAAAGTACAAAATGTTACCATTAGGCTACGAACACTTTTATTAAAAACTACAAAAGATAAAAAAAAAGTGGAGTGCAATTAGAGGAAAGTAGCGGTGGGGTTATGTTCGTTATTTCTGGTTCGTTATTTCTGGTTACTTAGATCAAAAACATTCAAAATCTAAATAAAAAAATATTTTATGCATTTGTATGTTAAGTTTGTAGAGCGCATGTTCTTGTCGGGGCAAAGTAGAATGATCGGGGGAATTCAATGCATGAGGATTGGTCGTTAAAATAATATGTAAAAACAATTTGGCTTGGACATGCTCGAAGCATTCCACTGCAAAGAATTCCGATATCGACGTACGAAATGAATACTTAAAAGCTTTCTGATATTTTAATTAGTAAATTCTGGAGAAATAAAAGCCGGAAAGTAATTCAAAAGCAGTGACGTAGCGAGGGAGTAGGGGGGTGGCCATTGTCCAAAGTGAGGGACAAAAAGTATTATTTTTTAATTTAATTTATAACTGTACGACATCAATTAAAGCGGGATTATAGCCAAGTGGCAATCCGTTTTAATATTGTCAAAAAATATACTCGAGACGACCTTAAATCGAAAAAAACTGGAGGAGCAATGTGAGAATGTATACTCGTATATAAGGTGTTCGTCGCGGTCGATATATCTGGTGCTCTGTTCTCTCTATCTACCCAGACAAGGACACCCTGTGATGGAGTTTAATAAAGGTTTTGAAACAAATATTGTAATTTTGCAAAACAGCTTTATATTTTTTTCCGGTTTTACAATGTTATGAGTTAAATGCGAAGGATTTATATTTTTGACGTCGAAAAATAAAAACCATGCAATATCAAACAATTTTTTTATTAAAGACATCGATGACAAGGTAAATTTGAAAGAAAAATGTTGGAAAAAAAAACACGATTTACCACAGATTTAATGTTTTTAATTTGCATTTGAAATTCCGTCAATTACGGTTTCGAGTTTTATGTTAATTGATTCCAGATTCTAACAGCATGGAGATTAAAAGCCGTTGTGAAGAACGAAAAGTGGTGAATTGGAAAGGTCAAAACGTAAAATGTGCTGGAGCGTAGCGCTACACATTTTTTTATCCAAAATTTCAAATAATGTGTGTTGTTTTAGCTTTTGCTCGCCCTTCGGATATGGAAACTTAACTAAAAACTACTTGAAACTATAAATAACAAAATTGGCACTGGCATTGATTTTTTAGAATACTTTTTAACAAAATAATTACTATTTTTAGTAGTTTCATAATAGAGCTCATTTTTAGTTACAATAATTTTATTATATTTATACACTACAATATTTAAATTACAATATTAAAAATATAGTAGTGTATGCGAATAGGGTATATATTATACACTGAAAAGCAGGAGGAGACTTGACGTAGCTAACACTTTGTGGGAGTGGACAGATTATGTCTTGTCCCCAGGTGCAAAAGATTCTCGCTATGTCACTGATCAAAAGAGAGGGGGACTCAAACTCTAGTTTTTTTCAATAATGTAAATCACGAAATGTGGCTAGTAAGATTATTGTGCTCTTTGCCCATGTTTGTATTTTAAGTATGCAACACTAGTAAAAAAATACTTTTTATACGGATCGCATTACGTTCCTGTTCATACAAATGGTCATCGTCTCACCCAAATAAATAGGTACACTTGGTCATACATGCTCTTCAAGATGTCTCCTTCTAAATATTTGCATTTTGTCCATAGTCTAACTCTTCCTTATATTGTATTGTATTACCCTTTTGTTGTATATAGTACAACATGTAGTAATATCTTCCAACTTTTGACAATTATCTTCCAATATCTTATTTACCATTCATTCAAGAAATATATAAATTGCTTTTAAAAAAATTCCAGAACTCATTCTCCCGATCTGTCGAAACCATCAGAATACTTTATTGATTCTACTTGTAATTTCCCACTCGAACAAATAATTATCTCTAATTTGGTCATTGCTTTTTCTATCATGCATTGTAATACTAGTTATTCTTCGCAAATCAAATTTATTATACTCATATCACTCTTCCTTAATCTTCAGACTTCACTTTCTTACATACTCGTATATTCAGATTTCTTAAAGTTGAGTTTTCGTACTACTTCTTAATTTAACCTAACAAATTTACAGTAGTATTAAATAAAAAATAATCTATAATCTTTATTTTTATTGTAAATGTACCATATATTTTTATTGTAAATGTACCATATATTTTTATTGTAAATGTACCATATATTGTTATACATTAATGTTTTTCCTTTTGATTATGTTTTCAAGTTTTGATGGATTTTCAATTTTTGATATTCATGTGCATCGGTTTTTGATTGCTGCGTTGATTTGAAGCTTTTTCATTTGTATTATTTATACTAAATTTACTTTGTTTTTTTTTTACTTTTAATGTTAAATTTTGATTCAAGGTTTTGACTATTAAATATGGATAAATAAGTAAATGTTTTTTTTTATTAAAAGACATATAAAATTAATCATAAATATAGGACAGTTAAACTTGGCCTAGACATTATTAGCATTCATGCTGTTTTTGATGATGATGATAATAAGACTCATAACAATTATAATAACAATGTAACAATTTGCAGGTTTTTAATTACATCAGGCAACAATACTGGTTGTTATAAACGGTTAAATTCCGGTTGTTATAAACACGGACGTTATCTCGGCACGAATATTGCTTGAACATTATAACAAACAATATCAAAAATGAACAAATTTAAATAAACTTCAACCACAAGATAGAAATAATAAATATAAATAAAAAAATAAAATGAAATCTTCCTATTTTTCCCTAAGTCTTAAGTAAGGTTACAAGAAACCCTATGAAATTTTACTAGAAATATGTAAACTATTATAAAAAAAATAAATATATATATATATATATATATATATATATATATATATATATATATATATATATATATATATATATATATATATATATATATATATATATTATATATATATATATATATATATATATATATATATATATATATATATATATATATATATAATATATATATATATATATATATATATATATATATATATAAATATCATCTGCGAATCTCAGGTTAGAGAGATATTCGCCATCGATCTTTATGCCCATACCTTCCCAGTTTAAGGTTTTAAATATTTCTTCTAGTATAGCTGTAAAGAGTTTGGGTGACATCGCATCTCCTTGTCTTACTCCCTTTGTAATTGTTATTTCCTCTGTTTTTTTCTGGAAGATGCACCACTGCTTTTGCTTCTAGGTAGATATTTTGTATTATTCTTATATAAGCCGGTTGTATTCCTTGTTTCCTGAGTGCTTCAAATATGTATTCGTGTTTTACAGAGTCGAATGCTTTTTCAAAGTCTATGAAGCACATGCTTAGGGGTCTTCGATATTCATTCGATGTTGCTATTACTTGCCTCATTGTGTGTATATGGTCCATTGTACTATATCCACTTCTAAATCCAGCTTGTTCTCTTGGTTGCATATCGTCTAGCTGTTTTTGTATTCTAGTTGTTATTATTTTTGTAAATACTTTGTAAATGATTGGCATGAGACTGATGGGTCTATAGTTCTTTAAGTCGTTTTTGTCTCCTTTCTTATGAAGGAGAATCACTTTTGCTGTGTTCCATTTTGTGGGAATTTTCCCGTTGTTAATGCAGTGTGTCATTATTTTTGCTAAGATGGGATATATTTCATCTCCTGCTGCCTTAAGAATTTCTATTGTTATGCCGTCATCTCCTGCCGATTTTCCGTTTTTCATACTATTTATGGTTTTTTCAACTTCCCTAATAAGAACTTCAGGAACTTGATCATTTGTTTGGTTGTTCGGTCTATCTCTCGTGTTTTCAATGTCTTGAAATAGTTCTGAGTAGAATTCGTGGACTCGCTTTAAAGACAATTACGTGGATAAGAAGCCAAACGAAGGTCACAGACATAATGGAAAGAATACTCAAAAGTCAATGGGAATGGGCAGGAAACGTGGTGAGAAGGGAAGACAAAAGATGGACTAAAAAGAGCACAGATTGGATACCACGAGAAACAATCAGACCGAGGAGAAGACCTCAAAACAGATGGGACAGACCCTTCGTAAAATTCGCAGGCGTGACCTGGCAAAGAGAGGCGAGAGACCGCAAGATATGGAAATCTTTGAAAAGCGCCTTTACCCAGCAGCGATCAAATCAAGACACAGAAGAACAATAAAGATTAAAACCAAACAAAACGATCAACAAGTAAATCTAAACCTGAACCCGACGTATTCACAAACTTTTATGCTAATTCATTCGAAAATAAATTACTACTTTAAAATAATATCTATGCTCTCAACTACTGAGGCTACTAATGTATGTACTAATAATTCCTTCATTCCAGCATTTTAATACCACACCAAGTGTACCAATATGGTTAAAATCGAAGCATTTCATGCTGAGACAAAATCACTAGGTGTCGTCCAAAGCTGTACGGCAGACAGAAAACGGAGGTAGCCACTACCCTTATATGACAAAACCTGGCGGCTTTCACTAAGACAACCGGTGAACAGATGTGAAGTCCAAAAGTGAAGTCATAGGGGTGCCCTCACTCAGCAATGGGTAGAAAAAGGGCAGATAAAGATAAAGATAAAGATATATAATATATATATATAAATATATATATATATATTTATATATATATATATAAATATATATATATATATATATATATATA
>CATKWJ010000346.1:0-32534 GCA_949825065.1 Odontocerum albicorne | reverse complement strand
TATATATATATATATATATATATATATATATATTATATATATATATATATATATATATATATATATATATATATATATATATATATATATTATATATATATATATATATATATATATATATATTATATATATATATATATATATATATATATATATATATATATATATATATATATATATATATATATATATATATATATATATATATATATATATATATATATATATATATATATATATATATATATATATATATATATATATATATATATATATATATATATATATATATATATATATATATATATATATATATATATATATATATATATATATATATATATATATATATATATATATATATATATATATATATATATATATATATATATATATATATATATATATATATATATATATATATATATATATATATATATATATATATATATATATATATATATATATATATATATATATATATATATATATATATATATATATATATATATATATATATATATATATATATATATATATATATATATATATATATATATATATATATATATATATATATATATATATATATATATATATATTGGGTTGATGCAAAAGTAATGATCGTTTTTTACATATACAATTAAACATTTTTTTTTTAGATTTGTAATATTTATTTAATCAATTTTATAATTTCCATCAGTTCTTATAACCTTCTCCCATCTTTCTATCAACTTATTAATACCATTAGTGTAAAATTCCGTGGATTTTGATGCGAAAAATGAAGTAAGGGATGTTTTTACCTGCTCTTTTGTATCAAATTTTTTATCATTTAAAATTTTTTGCAGCGATCGTAATAAATGAAAATCGGAAGGAGCTAGATCTGGACAATACGGTGGATGCTTGATAACATCCCAATTCAACTCATTTAGCTTGTATTGGGTCATCAAAGCCACATGTGGTCACGCGTTGTCGGGATGAAACACTACCCCTTTTCTGTTTACCAATTCTGGTCTATCCTTTTGAAGGGCGATGTTCAATTTGGATAATTGCTGACAATATCGTTCTGTTGTAATTGTCTGATTGCGTTCCAAGAGTTCAAAATACACAATACCCTTACAATTCCACCAAACACAAAGCATTACTTTTTTTTATGGATTTCGGCCTTCGAAGTTATTAATGGGGCTTGTCCAGGTATAGCCCAATATCTTTTTCTTGTCACGTTGTTGTACACGACCCATTTATCATCTCCTGTTACCAAACGATGCAAAAAAGGTTCATGTTTTTGTCTCGCACTCAAAGCAAAGCACGTTGAAACATGATCCAATAAATTGGCAGCCGACAATTGATGAGGTATCCAAACGTTGTACCGCGAAACCATCCCCATACGCTTCAAATGTCTTAATACGGTTGTTTGGTTGACTCCCATCATCGACGCGATCTCCCTGGTGGTTAGACGTGGATTTGTGTCAATTATGACTTTTAACTTGTTGTCATCAGACTTCAATGGCCGCCCGGTACGTGGTTTATCAAATAGTGAAAAATCCTCAGATCGGAATTTTGTAAACCATCTTCGTACCTGTCGAACTTTGATGACATCTGCTCCATACACGTCGCAAATGTTTTTGGTTGCCACACTCGCGGTATTGTCTTTACGGAATTCATAAAGTAAAAAATGACGTAAATGCACTTTATCGACCGACATTTTGAAAAAATACAAGGGCTTTTCACTGTACTCTGGCCAGGCCAAAACTGAATAGAAAGTAGAGGGAAAGCATCCTTTATACAATGGAATCATTTAAAAGAAGATACTATTCATCATTTCTTACCTGGGATTTTTTTTACCTGGGATCATAAAAAACGATCATTACTTTTGCATCAACCCAATATATATATATATATATATATATATATATATATATATATATATATATATATATATATATATATATATATATATATATATATATATATATATTAACACTCGTGACATATAAAAATATAAGTATATTAATATGTAACGTATATGTATTTTATAACATTAATTTCTGTACCAAATTCCATCCTTTCCTCTCTATAAAGTTTTTACACCATCACCCAAATATTCAAAAATAAACAATTCAAGTCCGTTTCACAATATCAGATGAAGGAGTAGGGGTTCTGAAATTGGACCGACAGACACTCCGAGTATAAATTGTTAATTAGAGAGCAAAATACATTCTCAGTTTCTGGAACGTCTACTGTGTTTTATTTACGACAAACTTTTACCTGTTAAAGAGGAATCTCTTCACCCTGCTACTTTTCACCGAAAACGCAAGAAGTAAATCGGAATCTACGAGTATTGAGCGGTAGCCATACTTTTATTTTAGTCTTTGTACCGGTGCTGTACAAACGCTGTAGGGAAAAAGCTTTTATTTTTCTCTAAATTTAGCATCCAAAAATGATGTCTTTTCATACCAAGACGCCAAAATAAATATAACATACATGTATTTGTAGAGTTGTGTAATCTACCTACAGCTATTTCAAGAGCAAACTTCGATGCCAAGTTGGTAAGATGCTAGTCTTCCATCTGGGGATTTCGGGTTAATTGCTAATAGTACCCAAACAATAGGGTCGCAGTTTGCATAAAAGTTCGTCTTACTTTGTTGTTATATCTCGGCATAACGTTATTGTTACCACTTATTCAAATACAGCAAGTTGCATGCTTATTCTATTAATTCTAAATCCGAAGGCATCATCAATATTGAAGAGTACCACCATTCAAATGAAAATTTCATTATTGATTGAATATAAATTGGTTGAAGTTATTCAATTGCATTTTTGAATAGTGCATACTGGTATCTACAAATGTATATACATGTAGAGTTCTAGCTAAATATAAAGACCTTCACACATACATTTAAAATTGTTTCTATAGTACGTACAATGCATTAGTGTATTGAAGCTCATTATAGTCAGTCATTGGTCCCTCGTATTTATCAGTACGCATTTGGGATTCAAGGTGGTCACACGTCCGTCTTTGCTCTCAGTTACAGTATCACCCGAAAGTATTTAATAGTTTTATTTTCAAATTTAAAAAAAATGTGTTCAAAAGTTCGACGTGGTTTTCATTTGAAAAAAAAAACAATCGAAATATATAATAGCGAATGTATTAGAACATTTTAGACAATTTCACGCTGAAAAAAAAACATTGCATTGTGAAGTTTCAAAAGTAATTGGAGTGTCTATTAGTTCAATTAAATGCATAGATAACTAACGAAAAAAATAAGAATGGTGTGTTACGATCCCCCAAAAAAAAACATCGCTGTTTAATCAAAACAAAGGTCGACAGTTTCGATAAATGCGTTATTCGGAGGACGGTTTACGATTTTCACACTACTTGTAAAGAATTCCCTCATTACAAAAAATACATAAAAATATAGTTGAAGACATTAATTTAAGTGGGGGGTTAACTTGACTCAGAACAATATTAAAGAATATGGGGTTCAAGTGGACTAAAACCGAAGATAATAGGAAGCTATTAATGAAAAAAAACGGATATCCGATTCAAAAGAATTTAGTTTTTGAAAGACACTAATTTTGAGTAATTAATTAGTATTTATCTAGTTAGTGAAAGTAAAGGATATAGATCATTATTCATATATTAGAGGAGAATAAACTGAATTCCTGTAATTAATAAATAAACTAATTAGTTAATCATACCCATAAGTTTCCATTGTATGATTAACCCTAATGGGTTAATCATACAATGGAAACTTATGGTGGATATAAAAAAAAGAGTAATTACGGAAGATAGGCAGTTACAAATAATTAAATTACATTAATATGACATGAGAATTTTCAACACAAATCACTATAATTATACATTAATTACCTACATAGTTATTTTATGATGCGGTGAATTGTTAAACAAATATTTTTTAACGATAGAGATATTTTATTTTTTTAATTAAGTACATTAAAAAAAATATATACTATATTTTACTAAATCTACTTTTGAACCATCTTATACCCGAAGGTCTCTATATTTTGCTAGAACTCTACCATATGTATGAAATTAAAACCATATTCCATATGTATGAAATAAAAACACTTGGAATATTATTTTAATTCCTTATTTTCACTGATAAAATTTATGCGCCAACCTGTACAATAATTTTTTGATTGAGAAGAATCGAAAAACTAAGAAAATTAATTTGTTCATTAAATATTAGTTCTATTTTTGAATAATCTTTTTGTTGAATCATGGAAAAATCGAAGGTGAACGGAGTGTCGAAAAAATTCAAACGTTCTGACTTCACTATATGATAAATAAACTGGGCTGTAAAATGAGAAGTTGAGAAGCTCTGGCTCAGGATAGAGAGATTCTTACCAATAGTTGAAGAAGCTTGACCAAGAATGAGGAAAATATCATAAAAAAGAGAAAATGAAATCTTCAGTCAAATTTATGATATATGCGACTATGTTTACGAGTAAATTACACTTTTTAATCGCATTTCTTCACAGAGGGTTGTAAGAACATTTGCAATTAGGGAGGTATAGGCACATGAGGCTATTTTTTCTCTTTGTATCATTTAACATTCTGTTAACGTTGTCAGAGGTAACCTTGGCGTACTGCGGTTTGGCACCAACGGAGAAAGAATCCCGTGGGGAAGCTTTGTCATCGTGTTTTATTTAATAAAAACACGAATATTATATATACTGGAGAAGTTTTTATTCATACTTCGTTTAGTTTCTTATGTTCTCTCATAGGGACAATTCTAGCATTTTGGAAGCTTAATAGTTTAAATCTGAAATGGAGTGCAAGTCATAGCTCATATCACTATGTCTGGAGAATAGATCCTAAATGTTGGCCGTCTTGTAAAATTGAACAACGTTACAAAATAATCAATCTAAAATTAAGTTAGCTTATAGTTATAATATAATTAGATTCATTTTTCAGTTCTTAAGTAATACATTTGTGCATGAGTAGCCTTTGGCAGATGTGTGTATCAGATTACTTAATCAAATAAAATAATAAAAATATCCATCTAAGCTCGGCACTATTATTAATTAAAGTGGAAGTCGATGTATCCCGATTCAACCCCGACGAAGTGATTGCATTGCTTAGTCTAAAGAGTATAGCTTGGTATTCTGAGTGATAAAACCTTTTGAATTGTGTGGAATTTGTTGTTTTAAAAACACCTAATGAATCTTGAATATTTATAATAAAAGAATGATATTCTTGTCTAAAAATATTTGTACGATTAATCAAAGTGTGCACCTGCTTAGGGCCAGCATTGAATCGAAGAAATTTTCCACCCGATTTCAAGGTATAAAGCTTGCGTAATCAATATTTATGGTTCAAATTGTGGACGGAATTGTTTAATTAAATACGAATGGAATTGCATAAATAAACATAATTGTATTGCTTCTAGTGGACACCACAGCGTATGTGGGCGGAGTGCTGGCATTTGGTGGCGCTATCCTAGTCGTACTCCTGTTCATCAATAGGCGCTACCTGTTCAGTAGCAGGGCGGCGGCGGCGGCCGCGGTCTGCGATGAGGTGTTGCACACTACCCACGTGCAACCTAGCAGCAGGCCCAGAGGAATAGGTAAGCCTCATGAACGCTTTTGGATCTTACACACACTTCATATTTTTAAAGGCTTCAAAAACTTGGCCTGTTTGTTAATAAACTCCAGATTTCAAATAGGTAGGAACTATGCCAGAAGAAGCTACAATGGGCGAAGAGTAGAAAAGTCGAGATAATTGCGATGGTCATAAAGCATTCAAGTATAGAATTATCTTTCTATTGAATCGGTAAAGCCTTGCGTGAATCCGTGTGTATGTATTATTTGTCTTTCTTCATTTATTCGTTCTACGTGCCCAAACCATCTCAGAATGCTCTTCATATTAAATTATGAATTGTCGGTTTTTGAAAAACTTTTAAAATATTTTAAAATTTTACCTTAATTTTTACTAGTTTTACATCTGTAACATATATAGTCATTACCAGCAAAGTAGGTATTTTATTTTATTTATTTATACATAACATTTTTTTATATGATATACTCGTATATACATAATTTATGAAAAAAAACAACAGGTTATTTAATGTGGACACACTATTTTGATGGATCTGGGTTTGTTGCCTTTCATTTGTCGTGCCCCCAGTAAACTAGGCGTTTGCCTGTATCTTACACATATGATGAACGTTTTTGTTTGGTATTAATAGCAATGTATGGTAGATATACGATGAATGTCTTCTTTTTTATATTCTATCCTTAACATTGTGTCAACATATCATAGTTACAGAGGCGTCTTTAGAATGCCCCAGCTGACGTTGAAGAATAAGTCATCATAACTTGCTTTCTTTTTTATTGCGTTTGTGCAATTTAATTTTGGCACCCGCTTACTACCGGTTTTCGTCAAATCAAACGCTATTAAAATATTTTTATTATTTATTTCGCTATGAAATTATTTCAACAAAAGAGTTGAAATAACACAATTCCAAGTATTTAAAAAAACTCATTA
The DNA here is from genome assembly GCA_949825065.1 of Odontocerum albicorne. Lineage (NCBI taxonomy): Eukaryota > Metazoa > Arthropoda > Insecta > Trichoptera > Odontoceridae > Odontocerum > Odontocerum albicorne. The sequence continues at coordinate 26,020 of CATKWJ010000346.1, read as the reverse complement.
TTACTTATTTACTACTTCGCCTACTTCCATAAGTAAAATCATGACCTTTTAAGAAATATATATTGTAATTTCGATTTTTCTAGGAAGATCACGTGTACTCGTACATATCCCGTGAATAGGTGATTTTTCTAGGAAGATCACGTGTACTCGTACATATCCCGTGAATAGGTTCCTGCTCTGTATTGATTTCCTTGTGTGTACCATATTCATCCAAATGATTTTTTTTAAAGAATAGATATGACCGAAGTCATAGGTATCCTTAATACCCTCGAACACTAGGCGGAAAAAGTGCCTGTGTCGTTCGAGGCGAGTAGCACAGCGCAGGGTTCGAACTGACGCCCTTCCGCACAGAAGTCCAGCGCGTTACGGCGCGGCCATGCACCTCAAATTCTCGCGGCCATTCTTTAAATATTTTTGGTCTATTGAATATCTTATGTCATTTAACATTTTGTGGTTTTGAAAAAAAATAGAGAATTTTAAATTCACTATCTAGAAAGCCCACCCAAGGACGTGCGAAAACAGTAACTAAATACTTGTTAATGTTTATACTTACATAGACAACAATCTGGAAGAAAAATATTTAAATGTTGATATACATTTTTTGGTGAAAATATAATCGGATTCTACCAGTTATTTTACTTGATAGGACCCAGGATCAATTTTGAACTCTTGAGAAAGTAATGTATAGTTTTTTTTTAAATGCCATGTCCAATCCACCCATGCTTGGCTAATAATAATAACCCTGCTAGGCTAATCCACCTGTGCTTGAGTGGCGGGGTACCTGTACCTATTCATGCTTGGCTAATAATAATAACCCTGCTAGGCTAATCCACCTGTGCTTGAGTGGCGGGGTACCTGTACCTATCCATGCTTGGCTAATAATAATAACCCTGATAGGCTAATCCACCTGTGCTTGAGTGGCGGGGTACCTGTACCTATCCATGCTTGGCTAATAATAATAACCCTGCTAGGCTAATCCACCTGTGCTTGAGTGGCGGGGTACCTGTACCTATCCATGCTTGGCTAATAATAATAACCCTGCTAGGCTAATCCACCTGTGCTTGAGTGGCGGGGTACCTGTACCTATCCATGCTTGGCTAATAATAATAACCCTGATAGGCTAATCCACCTGTGCTTGAGTGGCGGAGTACCTGTACCTATCCATGCTTGGCTAATCCACATGTGCTTGAGTGGCGGGGTACCTGTACCTATCCATGCTTGGGTAATAATAATAACCCTGCTAGGCTAATCCACATGTGCTTGAGTGGCGGGGTACCTGTACCTATCCATGCTTGGCTAATAATAATAACCCTGATAGGCTAATCCACCTGTGCTTGAGTGGCGGGGTACCTGTACCTATCCATGCTTGGCTAATAATAATAACCCTGCTAGGCTAATCCACCTGTGCTTGAGTGGCGGGGTACCTGTACCTATCCATGCTTGGCTAATAATAATAACCCTGATAGGCTAATCCACCTGTGCTTGAGTGGCGGGGTACCTGTACCTATCCATGCTTGGCTAATAATAATAACCCTGATAGGCTAATCCACCTGTGCTTGAGTGGCGGGGTACCTGTACCTATCCATGCTTGGCTAATAATAATAACCCTGATAGGCTAATCCACCTGTGCTTGAGTGGCGGGGTACCTGTACCTATCCATGCTTGGCTAATAATAATAACCCTGATAGGCTAATCCACCTGTGCTTGAGTGGCGGGGTACCTGTACCTATCCATGCTTGGCTAATAATAATAACCCTGATAGGCTAATCCACCTGTGCTTGAGTGGCGGGGTACCTGTACCTATCCATGCTTGGCTAATAATAATAACCCTGATAGGCTAATCCACCTGTGCTTGAGTGGCGGGGTACCTGTACCTATCCATGCTTGGCTAATAATAATAACCCTGATAGGCTAATCCACCTGTGCTTGAGTGGCGGGGTACCTGTACCTATCCATGCTTGGCTAATAATAATAACCCTGCTAGGCTAATCCACCTGTGTTTGAGCGGCGGGGTACCTGTACCTATCCAAGCTTGGCTAATAATAATAACCCTGCTAGGCTAATCCACCTGTGCTTGAGTGGCGGGGTACCTGTACCTATCCATGCTTGGCTAATAATAATAACCCTGCTAGGCTAATCCACCTGTGCTTGAGTGGCGGGGTACCTGTACCTATCCATGCTTGGCTAATAATAATAACCCTGATAGGCTAATCCACCTGTGCTTGAGTGGCGGGGTACCTGTACCTATCCATGCTTGGCTAATAATAATAACCCTGCTAGGCTAATCCACCTGTGCTTGAGTGGCGGGGTACCTGTACCTATCCATGCTTGGCTAATAATAATAACCCTGATAGGCTAATCCACCTGTGCTTGAGTGGCGGGGTACCTGTACCTATCCATGCTTGGCTAATAATAATAACCCTGCTAGGCTAATCCACCTGTGCTTGAGTGGCGGGGTACCTGTACCTATCCATGCTTGGCTAATAATAATAACCCTGCTAGGCTAATCCACCTGTGCTTGAGTGGCGGGGTACCTGTACCTATCCATGCTTGGCTAATAATAATAACCCTGCTAGGCTAATCCACCTGTGTTTGAGCGGCGGGGTACCTGTACCTATCCAAGCTTGGCTAATAATAATAACCCTGCTAGGCTAATCCACCTGTGCTTGAGTGGCGGGGTACCTGTACCTATCCATGCTTGGCTAATAATAATAACCCTGCTAGGCTAATCCACCTGTGCTTGAGTGGCGGGGTACCTGTACCTATCCATGCTTGGCTAATAATAATAACCCTGATAGGCTAATCCACCTGTGCTTGAGTGGCGGGGTACCTGTACCTATCCATGCTTGGCTAATAATAATAACCCTGCTAGGCTAATCCACCTGTGCTTGAGTGGCGGGGTACCTGTACCTATCCATGCTTGGCTAATAATAATAACCCTGATAGGCTAATCCACCTGTGCTTGAGTGGCGGGGTACCTGTACCTATCCATGCTTGGCTAATAATAATAACCCTGCTAGGCTAATCCACCTGTGCTTGAGTGGCGGGGTACCTGTACCTATCCATGCTTGGCTAATAATAATAACCCTGCTAGGCTAATCCACCTGTGCTTGAGTGGCGGGGTACCTGTACCTATCCATGCTTGGCTAATAATAATAACCCTGATAGGCTAATCCACCTGTGCTTGAGTGGCGGGGTACCTGTACCTATCCATGCTTGGCTAATAATAATAACCCTGATAGGCTAATCCACCTGTGCTTGAGTGGCGGGGTACCTGTACCTATCCATCCTTGGCTAATAATAATAACCCTGCTAGGCTAATCCACCTGTGCTTGAGTGGCGGGGTACCTGTACCTATCCATGCTTGGCTAATAATAATAACCCTGCTAGGCTAATCCACTTGTGCTTGAGTGGCGGGGTACCTGTACCTATCCATGCTTGGCTAATAATAATAACCCTGCTAGGCTAATCCACCTGTGCTTGAGTGGCGGGGTACCTGTACCTATCCATGCTTGGCTAATAATAATAACCCTGATAGGCTAATCCACCTGTGCTTGAGTGGCGGGGTACCTGTACCTATCCATGCTTGGCTAATAATAATAACCCTGATAGGCTAATCCACCTGTGGCGGGGTACCTGTACCTATCCATGCTTGGCTAATAATAATAACCCTGCTAGGCTAATCCACCTGTGCTTGAGTGGCGGGGTACCTGTACCTATCCATGCTTGGCTAATAATAATAACCCTGCTAGGCTAATCCACCTGTGCTTGAGTGGCGGGGTACCTGTACCTATCCATGCTTGGCTAATAATAATAACCCTGCTAGGCTAATCCACCTGTGCTTGAGTGGCGGGGTACCTGTACCTATCCATGCTTGGCTAATAATAATAACCCTGATAGGCTAATCCACCTGTGCTTGAGTGGCGGGGTACCTGTACCTATCCATGCTTGGCTAATAATAATAACCCTGCTAGGCTAATCCACCTGTGCTTGAGTGGCGGGGTACCTGTACCTATCCATGCTTGGCTAATAATAATAACCCTGCTAGGCTAATCCACTTGTGCTTGAGTGGCGGGGTACCTGTACCTATCCATGCTTGGCTAATAATAGTAACCCTGCTAGGCTAATCCACCTGTGCTTGAGTGGCGGGGTACCTGTACCTATCCATGCTTGGCTAATAATAATAACCCTGATAGGCTAATCCACCTGTGCTTGAGTGGCGGGGTACCTGTACCTATCCATGCTTGGCTAATAATAATAACCCTGATAGGCTAATCCACCTGTGGCGGGGTACCTGTACCTATCCATGCTTGGCTAATAATAATAACCCTGCTAGGCTAATCCACCTGTGCTTGAGTGGCGGGGTACCTGTACCTATCCATGCTTGGCTAATAATAATAACCCTGCTAGGCTAATCCACCTGTGCTTGAGTGGCGGGGTACCTGTACCTATCGGCGGGACAGGTTGAAATTTTCATTGAAGCTTTGAAGATTCTTTCAGAAGATCAAGAAAGCGAAAGAACAACCTCCACACGACAACTTCAAGTGTCCTTGCCCATCGCACCAAATAACTTCTTCCTGCTTCAACAATAACACCATCCAGCGAGAAGACATTGATGGCGCCTCTATAAAAATAATAAATCGTCCACCCAACACGGAATAAAAGGATCTTAAAAGCTCTAATGAAAACATCGACCCACCCCACCGATATGCCCTCGACGACCACTTTATGTAAAGGTCAATTTCAACACTGACAGCAAATTAATTTTCATTTGTTTTGTAAATCTGACGGTATAATGTATTCGAAAATTAGAACACTGCTTCTGCATATAATTTTCTTTCATTTTCACTTCACAGTCAAAGTATGGTATGTTCAATTTATGGCTTAACGGCATTAAGCAAATTAACAATATTATAGATTACTTAGCATTTTTGAGGTGCGTTTATGTTTTAAGTGAAAAAAAATGGTGGTTTAAGGAAACTAGGAAAGTAAAGAGATTCAATTAATTAAAATGATTTAGTACTGCTGATTTTTCAAATTTAAAATGTAATATAACATATTTTTCTCTTCTTCTTAGAACGAGCATTTTCATTCGATGCGGGGGGACCTGACGATTTGGACGATGACCATTTGCTATATACTTTACAGGTTTGTATGTTTTATTTATTTATTGAAACATATGATTGAATTTTATTTATCGAGAATCTTTCGTTAAAAGGCGATGTAATCAAATCATTTTGACTGAAGTTAAATTGGTAAGAGTAAAAATATTTCAAAACAAAATCACAAAACTTCTACCCGTTCAAATTATACGAGTATTATCTTAACGGTATGACAGAAAAATCATAATAAGAACTAGGAAACAAGTCTCATATTTTTTTACACAGTAATAAAATACAACATATTTCATGATGTCTTAACACTGGTTGGGTGGAAGAGATTGCCACATAGCAATAAACTCGTCAGGTTAAAAAAAATTAACACTATTTAAGGGTTGAGATCTATTACATACCCATAAAGTTCCCCCCTTAATCTAAATACATGTGTTCCAAGACCCCCAGTGGATGCCTAAAATCGCCGAGTACTGAAGCCTATATGGTATACGAGTACAATATGTTTTTTTTTCTATAAGTGAAAATGGATAGTAAAGTTTAATTTATAAATTAGGCACATAAAGAGATTAACAAAAATAACTAGTAAAAATATTGAACAATCCAAACAATAACCTGTATATTAAGAGTATAAAATTCATGCGAAATTGGTCTCTCCTTTTTTTTCTCAAAATATCTGCCGGTACTGTTCTCTCCCTTCTTCTGCCTGTGATGATGATATGACATAATATATGAAGTTAGTAGAACAACTTTTTATCCAAGATGTGTGCTAGGCGTTTCACCGATCCTTTTCCCAGAATAAGCAATATACTCGTATTTTATGACAATTACAAACTCTGAAATATTATATCTGCAAAAATGTATTCTTACGCAAGTAAATATAAGCAGAGCCTCCTTTTGTTGGCAGCACAACACAGGAACATAATATTCAATACTTACATAGTATATTTTATCAAATGAACAGGATGCAGCTTATCAGAGTTCGTGTTGGCGTGTGTAACGTTAATTTATACAAATGAAAATGATTCAACTGACATCAGTTACAATAATATACTGCATATGATGGATGTTTTAATGTGTTGCAATTTTCGGTGGTGGAGTATGAAATTTGGAATAATGAAATCGCCCAAAGTATGTTAAGAATCGAATTACTATACAATTTAAATCTTCGAATTATTGTTTTTATTAATAGATTAACCTGCAAATATATGTTTACCTCGCTTGTTTACCTCGCTTATTTACCTCGCTTATTTTTAAAATTTCAGTTATTTTTTTAGACCTTTTACGCTTTTTATACAATTATTATTTTAATAGTTGCGTGATGTTTGGAAAATAATAAAATTATATGTATGCCACCAGTAAAGCTGTGTAAGTAATCCCTTGAGAAATGTACCTTCGTGTTCGTGTTAACCTATTTCTGCCTGTTGTCTCAAAAGTGGGGAAACAGGAAGTGTTACGAGTAGTGTTGAAATAAAGATTTATTACCGAGATACATACATACTATGACGCCATTTCTCTTTTGTGTAGGCAGATACGTTTTTTTTAATACGTTATCTACCCTTTAGTAAATGATAAACACTTAGCTCTTAAAATGTTTTCGAATTCGTTAAATGTCTGTTATTAATTTAGTAAGTATTCTATTTCACTTGTATGGCGTATCTCTTATAGTTTCAGAAATATATAGAAGAATCTTCTACATCCCTCTCGGGAACGAAAATATGGAGATTCTTCCACGATGTGTTCAACAGGTTATATCACTTCACATCATAATAATCAATTAAGAGGAACCAATAAAACCTCACATGTGCAACGCGTGGGCACTGTATCTGTGACAACTTTTGAGACGATTCAGAAAACACAACAAAAATAATTAACCAGCATTTGAACTTCGCGAATATTATCATAAATATGTAAAAGCGTACATTTCCAAGCATGTTTGAACAATAATTCCACCAGCCTTCTTACACTGAATATTTCTTTATCATAATCATTTAAAGCCTTGTAGAAATTGGAGGGATGCTCCGCAGTATTTTTTTTCTATTTTCATTTAAAATATATTTTCTTAAGAAAAAGGGCATGCCTATTGGATATAAGGATGTTTCTTATACCTATGTAGTATAGTACAAAAAGTATTTAACAAGTAAAGCTTTCCAAATATGGAGAAGAAATTTGAACACGAGAGTTCCTAAAGCGGCTGTACCAAGGTGATTTTCATTGCAAGATATAATTTGAATTCAAAATGCACAAAATTAAGATTCAAGTATTTTTAATTTTTAAGACGTGACTAACAAATTATTTTTTTACTATTGCAGACTGGTCCACCACCAAGCTATGCGGATATAGAGCGGGGAGATAAACTGTCCTCGCCCATGGTGAGACCAGAGTCAGCACTGACCCACAACTCTATCGAGTCCACACTTCGGGAAACCAGGATCGATTCTGTAGCCGCAGTATCTGCAGAGCAAAGCGCCCGTATCGAGGCATATCACCAACTGGCGCTAACGCAGAGTAGTGCTGACAGTGATGCAACCAACCAAGACGTAAACTATTTTGTCAACCTTTGTGTTATTTTTGTATTACATCATACCAAATATATTATAGGTTAAACCATTAATCTAGAAACTGTTTTCTTTCCTCGAAATATTCAATCAATAAAATCTTTAAAAGCATATTAAAACAAGCCCGACACTTTATACTCGTATAAGTTAGTTGTGTATAAATAACATTATATTCATGTTTCTGGGAAATTATTTGAATCTAAAATTAATTTCTACAGTATTCAATACCAGTTCAATAAATATTGGCCATAATTTTCACCTGACAAAAAAATGTAGGACAGACAACCTTATAATCTGACTCACCGTTGTATGAAAGGCCATTGTAATATGGGCATGCTACCGTCAGCTTACAGAGAACCTAAGGGTTGTAAAGTGGGAATCCAGCCTTTGACATTCAGTTCAAGCATATGTGTGTAAAGAAAAAAACTCAAAGTGAAGATAAATTTGACTGAATTGCAGTGCATTGTGGTGCTGTCGCAGGAGACGCTGGCTTCCCCCGGCAGCAGCGGCGCGTTAGAGGTGGCTTTCCTGTACGACGCGCCCATGCGCAAGATGACCGTGCACGTACTGCAAGGCAGGGACATGCCGCAGAAGGTATCGGGACAGCCGACACACACGCAGGTCAAATATATTTCCATTTTTTTGGACCTGGGAGCTAAAGGGCACCTTGTTCATTTTGACTTGTTTTACTCACCGTATTATACGACGTTGACTTCATCTTAATCATTGTTTCCTCTTCTCCTTGCCCGTTGGGGTAGCCATTTATCTCAATCTTTGGCCAACTTTTTCGCCTTCATCCAGTTCAGCTCCAGCCTCCCTTCAAATCTGTTTCTTCCAAATTTTCTGGTTAAAGATCGTGGTTTTACTCTTGGGCTGGCCTAGAAAATTCTATAAGTATTCGTACTGACATTTGTATGATATGATCCAGGTATTGCAACTAAGTTGTCTCTCGGTGTTGATTTACTTAGAATGTTTTCGTTAGTAATAAATTTGGTTATATCCTTTCTTCATTGGCTATCTAATAACTAGCAACAGTTCTACGCTATTTGGCTCAGTCTGATGCCGTTTGCTTAGAACCATATATGGTATGTTTTCAATCATTACATGCAGTATGTCCTCATACAATATCTCTTACGTTGTTTTGTTTAACATTTCACTGTTATTCTGTGGTACTATCTAATGTTCATTATGTGTCTGAGGTTACTTTTGCTGACATTTTTCAAGTGTAGTCAAGTTGCACGTACATAAACTCTTTATTCTATATGCAACAGGATGTGCCCATCACATTTCCGGCGGCACGACTAGTACAATAACCTAATTATCAATTTTGTATTGTACCTTCTATTATACTTTATCCTATATTCAGTAGGATGTGCCTATCACATTTCCGGTGGCACGACTACGCTACGACTAGTACAGTAACCTAATTATCCATTTTGTATTGTACCTTCTATTATACTTGCCATATGTAATGGCTATTCATTAATTCATTAAATTTTGTCTGCAAAATTGGATAGAAAATATACATGTTTAGAGAAATGAAAATTTTGTCTTTCGTTATTAAAATATTTCTAAACATAAATTATTAAAATATTTCTATGAAAAAAAATCGGCGCTTTTTGTGAAAATTTCAAAATAGCTTGTGAAGTCCTTTATCTTCTACTTGTAATTACTCTTCAATAAGTCATGCACGATATTGAGATGCCACATATAATACAAATAGGTCAAAAATGACACAACACTAACTCAGCTGTATAAGTCCTGATTAATATTAAGTGAATCAATAATTTAACTTTTTTTTGGTAAAAAGTGAAAAGATTTTCATATTATGGATTTAATACTAAAAAAAACACAAATATTATAGTTAATGTCTACGATAATGTATGTTATCTCTCGTGATCTCGTATTATTGTCAGCTATACTGTGGAGAGAAGACGCTTGAGCGTGTATTGGTTTATTATGCTGTAGCACTTCAGCAAGCACAGTTTTGACAGATCAAACCAAATGCTACGAAGGTCAAGAAGATTAAAATTCCATGACGATCAGTAAGATTATTTTTTTGCAATCTTTCGTAAGGTAGAGTTTTTGTATAACGTTATTTTTGTGTTGCTCAAATATTTATATTGCGAAAAATGCGTTATCTTTGTGTTTTCATTCTAAGTTATCGTGATATTGGGGCTGTTTAACAAAATTTGGAAGCACTTTTGGTATTACGAAAAATCGATAAGCAAGTCGCTGTTTTTTCCTCATATACTCTTTTTTATGGAAATCAACAACAAAGCTGAAAAACATGAAAATTTTAACACATTATCATTAAATAAAAACATTTCTAATAAAAACAGAAAATATACATATAGCACAACTACATTAAAAAGTAAATAAATATTGGAATTCATAATTACAACTGTTTTAAATTTATCGCGATAAATTAAAAAGGAATGTAAAAATCAACATTTGGAAATCTAAAATATTCTTGATTTCAGCTTCCCCTTGGAGCAACTGAAAATGTGCATATCAGTTCCACCAGTTCGTCAATCAGTTCAACTGCTCAAAATTCATAATTTCTACTTACACAGTTATATTTTGAAAGATTACAACCAAACAATATAACTAACAAGTAAACCAAAACCTGGACACGACATATTCGTGAATCCTAAAAATCTCTATGCTATATAATTTCGAATTACATCAGTTACTATTTACACTCTCAACTACTGAGGCAACTATTACATGTACTAATCATTCTTTCTTTCCAGCATTTTAATACCACACCAAGTGTACCTATATGGTTAAACTATCGAAGCATTCTATGCTGAGACAAAACCACTAGGTGTCCTTCAAAGCTGTACGGCAGACAGAAAACGGAGGTAGCCAATATCCTTATATGACAAAACTTGCCGGGGTGAACCAATACACCAGGTGAACAAACGTGAAAACCGCGAGTGATAGTCATAGGGGTGCCCTCACTCAGTAGTGGGTAGAAAAAGGGCAGATAAAGATAAAGATTTTGTATTCATACATACATATAATAAACATAACAACATTGTTTTTTTCTTTTCTAATTTGTTTAGGTGAGACTCCTGATGTTACCCAGTAAAAAACAGAAACACAAAACGAAAATACGTTTCGGAGAGAATCCACAATTTATGGAAAGTTTTTTACTTCATCGAGTAAATCCAGGTAATAAAGAATATATAAATGTATTTACTTCTTACTTAGATATCGTTGCTCTCTAATTAATTTAACCAATATATCTTTTGTAAACATCTTGAAATCATTGAAACGAATCAATATCCAAATATTGTGAACTGCTAAAAATACTAAAAATGATGTTTTCACCAGTTTTCGTAATAAGATGATATGCTATGAAAATAATCCATCATCATCACCCTATACGTTCCATCAAGGAACACAGGGATGCCATAAAACGCTACCATCCAGGTCGGTTTACAGTCCAACACTCCATCCACATCCTCTCACGGTAACCTAAGAATATCTCAATCATAACACCAGTGTATGGTGGAGGGGCATCCGATTCGTCGTGTTCCTTCGTGCGAAAAATACACTTATGTCCTCCAAAAAAATGTTTCATTTACCGAAGATTTCGGATTTAATTAATTATAGAAAAGATCAGTTCCAGGATAAAAATAATCACATTGACGTTATCCAGTTCTACAGTTTTTATCGTTATGAAAACATTGTGCTATTACAATATATTTTCACCTCTGATTTTAGTATTTGATAAACTTATTCCCAATCGATGTTTTCCATTTCAATTGCAATAAATCTTTGGTTAAAGAAGCCTTTTTAAGTTTTCAAATAAATGATAAAATATGGAAAAAAGAAAAAAAATCTTACCTCGATATAGAGATTTTCAAAAGTTAAGTATTTTGATACGAGTAGTTTGAAGAAGCATCCAAAAGCGTTCATCTTTGGAATACAAAAAAAATCAAACCGAGAACCATGAAAAACAATTGAATAGAAATGATAAAGAAGATTTTTTTTGTTTTGTATCAAAATTTAAAATAAGAACAACTTTTCATCCATAAATAAAGAATAAATTCGAACTAATTATAAAGACTGGTTCCGACTATAACTAATAATATATCAGGTGTTAACATAAGTTGTGTCCGTTTTTTTTCAATTTAAAAATGAGCACCAAAAGTAAAACAAAATGATAAATGTTATACGTCATTCGAAAGAAAATTTTCTGCTCTACAAGATATTGTGTTTGCTTTTACGCTACATATATTATTTTATTTGATTACAAGCCTTCAAAATGGAATGTCAAGTAGACAAAAGTAGAGCATTTTCGACACCTCCTTCTGATTGCGTTCAATCGAGGGAATAAAGCTGCCAAAGCTGCTCGCGATATTTGCGAAATATACGGTGAAGATGCTATGAATGAAAGGACAGCTCGTCGATGGTTTTTGCGTTTCAAAGACGGTAATTTCGACCTGAAAGACATGAAGCGTTCCGGACGACCAGTGAACTTCGATGAAGACCGCTTAAACCATATTATTCATGAAGATCCCCTTCAAACATTTTTCATCACCATTTTCAAACCATTTTTCATCACCAGTAATGATGCGGTAAAGGAATTTTTGCTTGTGGCCATGCGTAGCTCGATGACGCACGAGCAAACCAGCAGAAATTGCCGAACGTTGATTTTTGTTGTTTTCACTCAAAACATGTGGAACCCAAGCGCCGAACTTCTGAACTTTTCCCATTGATTTAAGATGGCGGTATACAGGCATGTAACTACAATTCATCTGCTCAGCCAATTCTACGGTGGTTTGAAGGGGATCTTCATGAATAATATGGTTTAAGCGGTCCTCATCGAAGTCCACTGGTCGTCCGGAACGCTCCATGTCTTTCAGGTCGAAATTACCGTCTTTGAAACGCAAAAACCGTCGACGAGCTATCTTTTCATTCATAGCATCTTCACCGTACACTTCGCAAATATCGCGAGCAGCTTTATTCCTTCGATTGAACGCAATCAGAAGGAGGTGTCGAAAATGCTCACTTTTGTCTACTTGACATTCCATTTTGAAGGCTTGTAATCAAATAAAATAATATATGTAACGTAAAAGCAAACACAATATCTTGTAGAGCAGAAAATTTTCTTTCGAATGACGTATAACATTTACCATTTTGTTTTACTTTTGGTGCTCATTTTTAAATTGAAAAAAAAACGGACACAACTTATATTAACACCCAATACATTCCATAAAACATTTTTTTTAAATGCTACACACTTAAAAAATATAGGAATAAATAAATTATTTTTACTTTTCATTTCAGAGGAAGTCAATAGCATGGGGGTAAGATTTCGTGTGTATTTGTGTGAAAGGATGCGCCGACAACGACTCATAGGAGAGTCCATAGTCCAATTCTCCTCTCTACGACTGGAACTTGAAAATTCTATGTGGCTAACACTTCAACCAAGGGCAAGCATTCAGGTAAATTCAAAACCTTTATTATTAATTAAGTTTAGTAAAAATTTTATATACTTTATTAAACTGAGGCAAATTCTTATAAGGCTCTCATTACAATTGGAATGAGAGATAAACTTCTGAAATAGACAAAAAATCAGATTTTCTATGAAAAATTAAAGCATGCGGTATAATATACTCGTATATTCGTAATAAAAAAACATTATATTTGTTATTTTTTTTGTAATGTTCACTACTTATTTCATTTGAAAATAAGTATTGTATTGGATTGATTTATAAACGCATTAGTTTAATATTATATTTGAATATCGACTTAACTGGCAAATTTCATAAGCTTTAAGTTTCATTCATTCGTATGGTACCCCTCGACATATCTGGATTGGTGATGCAGCCATGAGAGAAATCACAATTTGGCGTCATACGTCTTTGAAATACTACCGCACATACCGGACAAGTAAAATACTCATACGTCTAGTACGTAAGAGCATTGTTACCAGACAAACTCTTTATCCAGACTGAATACTATTTTTATTATTATAATTTTGGTACCACCGAGAACTGAACCTGAATCCTCCGAGTGGTAGATCAGCGTCTTACCACGGTCGTCAAGAGCTTTTAGTAATCGAGTAACAAAATTTTCAGACATTGATATTTAGTGGTGGTCTTGTAAATAAATCATAGCCGGAATCACAGTTGGCCGTGAGCTGACCGCAACATGTCGCGGTGCGACAGAGTTCGCAAACATTTTGGTGGTTTATCAAGTAGATTGTAATGTTGCGATCATTGCAAATTTTGAGTGAGCAAGTTTGTGGTACAAATGAATCAGGGATGATCCCTCAACTGATTCTTAAAGCCTACTTAAATACTCAGTTGCCAATTTGGCAATAACGGTGGTCGTCATTCCTCGTGGGAAGACAGACATTTAATTTCTTTTCTTATGTCATGGCATGCATCGGCTCCAAAGCTATTCGGTGTACCCAAGCTATTGGCCAAACAAAATTCTCTCTAGGAATGGAAGCTTTAACGCTAAACTTTTTTGCTTCAATATGTTGTAATTTTTGCAGTAATCTTGATTAATTCGCAGATCACATTTTATGGTACTGCGATGAAAAATCGAATCAATAATTTCCGAAACGATTTTCATTCGGCCTTACAAGTACATCGGGACAGCTTCGAACTGATTAACGATTCCGATCTAGTGCCGTTAAATGATATTTTTTTGTATTCGAAGTGTTCTGCGAAAGTACTGATAACTTGCTGTTTGCACTTCAGATTTTAAGCCGCTTTATAAGTAAATTTATTAAGTTTAGAGTAATATACTCGTATCTTTTCCCGTGACGACGGACCTCAGTTCCTTCGTCGCTGTTATTTGTTTCACACTCAGGTATGTCGCCTCTGGAGGATCTTTTTGGGCAGTTTCTTCTTCGTCCCTACGGTATGTCGTGCACATAATAAATTAAGAAGATTTCGATCTTCTTTGTTGATTGCGTTAGATGGGGAGTTGTTTTGTCCCCTGTAACGCGTGGTGGTGATAGAATCGAATTGAACTGATAAAAACATATTTTGTACAAGGTGCTCTAGATTTTTATCTTTTATTTTACACAGGTTTCTATAGATATTGAATATATATATATATATATATTTCAGATGAGTGGATCTTCCTGTGACTTGACCAGTCTAGGTAGGTCTGACAGTGTGAGCTCCTGCTCTAGCATGCAACACGGTGGGGTTGCAGAAATGCTTTTAGGATTGGCATACAATGGAACTACCGGCAGTTTGGCAGTGGAGGTTATTTATATTTTACTTATATATTATTCTCAAGTAACTAAATGGGAATGAAATGGTTTTTACATATCATATGTTACCACAAATCAATATGTTAAACGTAAATAATGATGACATATTTATGCTTATGTAGGAAATGAGTCAATTACAATTTTCGAAATCAGCACAACCCATTTGATGTTATCACATAATCAAATGTCTTAAATCTCATAACCATTCCTTTTATGACAAATAAAAGCTATTGTATCTTACTTAAGGAGAATAAAAATTCAATGGTTTTAAACTATTGTATATTATCTCAACATTTTTCTGAGAAAGTACTTAAGTACTTGTTTTAAAACTATTAATGTTTCAAAATGAAAAAAAATCATGTTATACCGATATTTTTATGACCGTAGCATCATGTACAGAAACTTTCAAAATACACTTCAACTGGGATGATATTTTATATTATAGTTAGCGCGACTAGATGTTTGCAAATCAAGTGTATTTTTTGAATTTTTTTTGGGTAATGCGTTAATTATTGACTTATAAGTGTTTTTTTTTCTAGAATCGATAAACATACTTGTACTTGTTATTTCAAACGAACTATATAATTCCAGGTGGTCAAGGGTAGTCATTTTCGTAAACTCTCAATCAATAAGGCTCCCGATACTTACGTGAAGCTTTGTATGGTGAGCAGCCTTGGAAAGGAAATGGCTCGATCTAAAACCACAACTAGGAGAGGACAACCTAATCCTCTGTACAAAGAACTCTTCCTTTTTCAGGTGATTTTTTCCTTACTTAAAGTAAGATAATATGTATATCAAAGCTTAGAATTGACTTATTTGAGTTTATCAATTTAGTGATGTGTATATACACCCTGTTAACTGCAATCATGGGATGTAATCGAAAGACTGAAAATAATTCTATGACTTTTTGTCATAGAACTTTTCTTGCTGTCTTTCGATGTGTAGATGAACATGGTATGGTAATGTGAATGAGACGTACTTATCAAGGGTGTTTGACTTCGATCGATGCACAAAATGTTGACGATAACTCGAGTTACTCTTTTTTAACTTTTATAATCTAGATTTAAAATAAAAGCATTATTTCATAATTGATTATCCAGGGAAAAATAAATAGTAAACAAGGCAAGGGAATTCACCACATTCTTTACTTAAGAACTTGCGGAATTGGATGCAGTTCTACTGAGTTTTTCCTGGTTGCAGTGAATATGATAAGGATTGCAATGATAGTATCCTACTTCCCGAGAAGAGCCAGCACTTCAAAAGGAATACTCCAATTCGACTAAAGAAGAATGGATAAATCTGTAGAATTGGTGAAAACTGTCACTAAAATTGTCGTGCCGTTATAATTCCTCGCCTGGACTTGTTTCACATAGAAAATAAATATATTACGAATCAGTGTAGCATAGCTTCACGATGATGGTTGGTGTTTTGCTTGGCAGGTGGCTCTGTTCCAACTGAGTGAGGTGACACTGATGGTATCCGTGTGGTGGCGGCGCAGCGTGAAGAAGAACGAGATGGTGGGCTGGTTTTCGCTGGGTCTCAATTCCTCGGGCCACGAAGAAGCGGCGCACTGGAGGGACATGCGTGAGGCCAAGGGAGAGCAGGTTCAGCGCTGGCACGTGCTCATCGACTCCTGATTCACGTAACAAATGGGTGTAACCTTCTCCTGGGTTACAGCCGTTTTTTACTATGCGAATATCTTTCGTAATATTTTGCTATTTCCATCTTGATGCTTGAAAGGAGAAGCTTTCTTTGGATGCTCCTACATTCATCTCTCGCGACCGCGCGATTCGAATGAGATGTATTTTTGGATTTCTTGTATTGGGAGGTTTGATAATGGATCACGCTAGCGACAAGTGAACTCTTCCGCTGTTTCCATTGATACGCCCGTCATTTATTGTACTCGTAGGTTCAATTGTGTAATTGCTGGGGTCAAGCCAGATGCTTATCGGTGAGGTTTGCCTCAACGCCGCGACTCCACTGATTGAGTATATGATTTAGCCTGCGCAACGTGAGCTCTTTCATCTCGTTTTGTCAAGTCTCTGACATTTTACAATTTATATAAAAAGAATTTCTCAAAAATTTCAATTTAATATTTAAATTTTTCCATAGTAAGTAGGTATTATGTAAATAGTTGATATGTTGACATTTTATTTTCTTGTTTGGTGTTTGATGTTTTGACGTGTTTTTAAAAAATCGAAACGAATGTTTTTAGTGTCCATTCCCTTAAATAGTTTGTGTATTTCTGTTAATTGATTTCATCGTATATATGTATATACTGTTAAGAAATCTTCTTTTTAATACTAGGCATGCATTATTCTCCAACATGTATACATTCTTTGAAATAAGCATTACGATAATACTGCGGATGAAATTGACCGCAAACGGAATTCATCGATAACTTTTGCTTTTATGATTAAGTTTGATGAATGATATCATTGTATAATAATACACAATGCTATCAGATGAATTAAGCATTACGATAATACTGATTTTATGATTAAGTTTGATGAATGATATCATTGTATAATAATACACAATGCTATCAGATGAATTTTATGATTAAGTTGGATGAATGATATCATTGTATAATAATACACAATGCTATCAGATGAATTTTATGATTAAGTTTGATGAATGATATCATTGTATAATAATACACAATGCTATCAGATGAATTTTATGATTAAGTTTGATGAATGATATCATTGTATAATAATACACAATGCTATCAGATGAATTTTATGATTAAGTTTGATGAATGATATCATTGTATAATAATACACAATGCTATCAGATGAATTTTATGATTAAGTTTGATGAATGATATCATTGTATAATAATACACAATGCTATCAGATGAATTTTATGATTAAGTTTGATGAATGATATCATTGTATAATAATACACAATGCTATCAGATGAATTTTATGATTAAGTTTGATGAATGATATCATTGTATAATAATACACAATGCTATCAGATGAATTTTATGATTAAGTTTGATGAATGATATCATTGTATAATAATACACAATGCTATCAGATGAATTTTATGATTAAGTTTGATGAATGATATCATTGTATAATAATACACAATGCTATCAGATGAATTTTTCATAAAATCAAAATTATTCTTAAATAAAAAAAAGAGGAATCATTTTTCAATTGTTGTATATAGAATTAGATTTTTTAAATTTCTAAAAACATTGAATTCTTGTCTTTGTAAATAAGTTGCGTGGAAAAAGTACTTGACTGTATTTATCTATATATTACCCCTTTACAGTCCAAGTCTAGAATTGTACAAAACCCTAAATAAATTGAAATAAATTTGTACATCGGATCATTTAAATTGTTGATCTTCTTTTGATCTCTCAAAATATTATTATAATTTAAATAAAAATAAATACAAACTCGTTTTTAAACTGAAAATTGAACTCGAAAATAATTTAAAAGATTTAAAAAATAAAGTTAAAATAATTTTTATAGAAATAAAATATTGATCAATTTAAAGATATTCACAATGGATGTTATACGTGTTTACTGGGGATACGACAAATGAAAGGCAACAAACCCAGATCCATTAAAATTATATGTCCAAATCAAATAACCTGTTGTTTTTTCTCAAATTGTGTATATTTCTTGTCATGTGTAATAATAATAATAATAATAATAATACCTAGCTTACTGTCTACGATGGATAAAAGCACCGCATATGTATTATATAATATGTTTAATATACTATACGAGTACTATATGCCGGCTATCACTAGGCAACTAGTATGGATGGTATTCAAATGTCTAATTAAATCATTTTATTGAATATTGATGCTTCAATACAAATTACATTAAGCTGAAAACAAGTAAACAGAGTTTTACTTTATTTGCATGCAGATAGTACAATTTTGTTTACACGTTGTCATTTTTTCACATTTACAAACGTCAAAAAAACGGACAAAAATGTCTGTTTTTAGATTTAAAAAATCGCGAACTCTATTGACAGCTTCCTCGATTATCATGAAAAGACGGTATACTCGTACTTAACTTTATATACTCGTGATTACTCGAAATAATTAGCCAAATATCTCTAACACGAGATAGCTATATAAATTATTAGATTTTAGATCATTTTTTGTAATTTATTAAGTAAGCTTCTAACCATTGAAAAAATCCCACGAAATATTTTTGTATGTTTTAAATAGTAAAACTTTATTCCATATATCCAAATAGAGGAAAAAATCACAATCTATAATATGTATATATACTTTATTCCATATATCTAAGTAGAGGAAAAGTTCACATTCTATAATATATATACTAGAAAAGTTTTTTAATTGACTCTGATATATTAAAACTCGAATAAAATATATTTATATCATTATATAAACAATTATATTATATATTAAACTCTTTTGAAATTGTGACATTTGTCGTATCAGTGGTCACTAAGAATTGTTTTCAGTATTAAGGTTTATACACTTTTCTTCAAATAATATAAGAAACACGTACAAAATATTTAGTACAATAAGAAAGGATTTTAATACTTGTATGCGCGCACAAAATGATGTAAGTTAAAATTTCTATGTATAGTATAGGATGAAATTTACAAAGTTCGAAGAATAAATTCATATTTAAGTTATTCACCTCAACATGAAAAAAATAGTAATGCTTTGACGGGACGTAAAATTGTTACGCGATTTTATCTCAAACACGGTTCGTCTATTCGTAACAATAAGTTTAAATATGGATTATTAGTTGAATGTAAATACAATTCAATGGTGACTTTAAATTTCACAGTTACAAGGTAAGTAAAATACTTTATTTTATTGATAACGAAGTGAGTAATTTGTTAACAAGCTTATTTTATAATAATTTATGAACTAAATAATAAACCAAATAATTAACCTTTATAATACACCACTATTTGATATCGTTTAGAGACAATGAACTATCCTAAAAAATACAATAAATCATTCCAAATGTAACAGAATAGTATCTTGTACAAGGAATAGTTTTTCAAAGAAGCCTTAAGGTCGTCTTCTATTATATTAAAAGTATGAAGTTCCTTCTCCTGTTAATACAACTCGATATCCGAGTATTTTGCTTATCTATAGTTTTGACAATATTTTAGTAAATGAAACAAGCTTGTTAACAAATATATTAAAAATTTGTAAACTTTAATAATTTACTTTTCCTAACAAAGAATATGAAGATGAATGTTTGAAAATAGATTCTCAAACGCGAACTTAGGAATGAAGCAATGGTAATGTTTTTGATATATAATATTTATAAAATGTAGGCTGACTTGTATCGTGTGAAGGTGCTTAGAATACAGTCAATTTACCTGAAAATCAATATAAAAGTGCTATTGATGAGTGTAAATTTGAATTTTTATAAATACATAATTGTAACTTTATAATTATTAATTTTACTTCATTAAATGTTAATTCCCTATCCAAAAGCATTGCGTGATATATTTATTTCCAAGATTTTTTTTTGTTAAATGAACAAAATAAAATAATTTATATTACTAGAAATTTTGAGATCGTTTAACGACAATTTGATGGAAATATAATTATGATTTAAATATTTAAGAACAGTTTTCTTGAGGGGTATAGTGTAAAATATTTCACAATTTTGGCACAACAAAATATTTTGCTAATAAGAAGTATTTGTTTGTAAGTTTGGTATTTATAATATTATATTTGATTACTTCAATATTATCATACATCGTAATTAATATATTTTTTTAAGAAGTCAAAATAATAAATCAAAAAATATTTAAATGTTATTCATTAATTACACGCATAAAAGAAAAAAATCTAGTCAAATATGTATTTATTGAAGCGATATTGAATATGTGAATTCATTTTTTGACTAAACGATGTTTATAGAAATGGGAATACATTTTACAAAATATAAAATGTGACATATCTGTTTTATGTTCGAAAAGCATTGTCTCCTTTTCCACCGCCTTATCCCATCCATTTGGGCTCGGCTGCTTGGACCTTTCATCTCTCTCGCCAAGCACTCGGAAGGCGTTTCTTCACGTCTGTGCATATCCGTCGAGTCTGAAATGAAATCGTAAAATACTAATCCAAATAAATAACAGTTGAATTTATTAATTATAAAATGCAAAATATATTTCGTGTTAGATAATTTAATATAAATTTTATATGAATCACAAATTTATAAAGAACAGCAAAATAATAAATGGACTATTGTTTGTTTTAAGACATTTTTAGTGTATTCGAGTGTATAATATATTTCATAAAAATGTATTTTTAATTGACATATTTAAAATTTCTGGATATAACACTTCGGTACTCGTACCTATAGCAAAATCATTATCATTATATTTATTTACTTTTGCAGTCTTCCGTTAAGGCTTTACATAAAGATATATTAAATATATTTATTTACAGAATTCCTAGCACAAATGAATACAGGAAAATATTAAATGTGTTAACCGTTGAAGCTCTATCAAATTTTAAATATGTGAACAAGCTGTTAATTTATAATATTTGAATGTCTAACTAAATGTTAAAGGTTTTATAAATGTTTAATGACTTATAACGTATTACGCAAAGAAAATATTATTTGTTGTCGGTATACTCGTATTTGCCGTTTTACCGACTTGAAATTATATTTCTTTACAATTTAATATGTAATTACAAAAATAGTAATGGCTTTTCAAATGAACCATTTTATTTAAAGTAAGTAAATGAGTGTTTTATTGTATTATAGAAAAAAAGACTTTCATATATTTTATCTAGAAATATTCTAGTTTTTCGCACCTCTTCTACTGTACGGGTATTTATTAAAAACTCTTCTCTTCCGCTTTTTGGTTTAAAATACTATTCTTCCGCTTCGTGGATGAAAATACCCTTTCTATTGTTACTGTTTACATCTCAACATAAATACTTGAGTGTTAGTAAAAAATATTTAGTTTAAGTATTACATATACTTTCTGGTGTCATGTTATCGTTTTGTTTATGTTCAAATATTAAAAAATCTTGTAATTTTTACAAATAAAAAAATCATCGTAATCTTGGTAACACTGAGACATTTTTTTATCGCGTAGGTCAAATTATGAACTGAACGTTGATTTGTCGAAATACGAATAAAAATATGACGAAATCTCAGTAATCGTAAGTGTGAGCAAAGTTATGTGAGTTTGATCAAAAGGATAGTAATCAGACCTACGAGTAATACTCGTATCTTCAATTTTTAGTTGAAAAGGAACATTTTCTTATTGAATGTCCTGATATGGTGATGTATAGTTTCCATAGATATATTCGAAAGTATTTAGGTACTTACAAATAAGAGTATAAAAATGTTTGTAGAATATAAAATTAATTTATGTATATAAAAGCTTTTACGCTTAGTTCAGTACGCTTAAATAATTGAAGTAAAACTGATGTTGACTTGTAATATAAACAAGTATGTCTGGACTTTGCGTGTGTCTGTTTAAATTTAAATCACCAAACTTTTAATAATATTTTACCATAATTTAAAAATAATCGTTTATATTTTATATAAATTAAAAAAATATTAAAATGGAATTTAAAAAAAAAACGACCTACTTGAAATTAGCTGGTGAATTGATTAAAATCAATTTAAATCATTTACATAACTTTTTAGATACGATAACATAGTCCAATCTGTACATGTTCATTTTTCTTGAATTTTAGAAAAAATATTTCGTATTATTGTGTATTTAAAATTCAAAATATTTAACAATTTTTCATTCGTCAATCAGAGCAGTTATTTTGAAATACTAGGCGTATCCAGAAAGTAAGTGTACTGAGGCTCTCACGACCGGATGGATTTTATTTTCGACATGTTGGCTACACTTCCGTGTAGCCTGACCCTTCCCCTCCACAACGAGACCGGTTCGAGGTCAGTACGTTGAGAAGTGTCGACGCGACAACACGTTTCGTGAAAAATGTCAATCCAATATCCCGCCAAGGGCGAAATAAATAATGCCGGGCAAGAGTTTTTGAGGCGTTGCAAACTCCATGGAGATGAATTTCTCCGCTCCATCGTTACTGGAGATGAAATTTGGGTTGCACACTACACGCCTGAAACCAAAAGGCAGTCTCAACAGTGGCGTCACACCTCTTCACCCTCCGCCAAAAAGTTCAAAACCACAATTTCAGCCTAGAAAATCATGGCATTCCGTGTTTTGGGACTGACAAGGCATAATTTTAATTGAATATATGCCTCAAGGGGAGACCATCAACTCTGCAAGATACTGTGAGACCCTAAAAAAATTGCGGAGGGCGATTCAGAACAAGAGGAGAGGCATGCTGACAAAGGGAGTCTGCCTGCTGCACGACAATGCCAGACCACACACGGCCAACGCCACGAAGGAACTGCTCGCCTCGTTTAAATGGGATGTCCTGAACCATCCCGCGCATTCCCCTGACCTAGCACCTTCAGATTACTATCTCTTTACCGCCCTGAAGCTGTACATGGGTGTAAAAAGGTTTTCAACTGACGAGGAGGTAAAGGAGGAGGTGGAGAAGGGGACGGAGGGGTTGGCGGGAAACTACTTCGAGGAAGGCATCAAAAAGTTGATACCCCGCTTCACCACCTGCATTGAGAGGAATGGCGACTATGTCGAAAAATAGCTTACGTATGTACTACGGTAACCACGTAATTTTTTTGTTTAAATAAAAAAAATTGTAACCTACAAAAATTCAGTACACTTACTTTCTGGATATGCCTCGTATAACATAAAAGAAAATAAAAACATTAATCTTAACAGGAGCAACACCTTCAATTAATAAGTCCCAACATTTTGGAGTTAACGTTGACATCTTTTTAAAAAACGATTGCAGAAATGAAAGTTTTAATGAGATGTTTTATAAATACATACAAAAAAAAATTATAAAATTCTAATTGTAAATTCTTAATAAGTTTTATTTTTAAATTACTCTTAAACAGAATTATAGTTCGGAAATTCTAGGATGAGTCCTGTGACAGCTCACAAATTTGCCCCAATACAACCTTGTAACGATGTTCAGTAATTTTAATTATTTTATCAACTTTAATATAATCCTCAATTCTAATAAATAGCAAGTTATTTAGGTAAACACATTACATAAGGTTGTATTGGGGCAAATTTGTGCTTTGTCACAGGACTCATCCTAGAATTTCCGAACTAAAGTATGTTTATTAGTTAATTTATTATTTATCAACTTTGTTAAACACATTGAGCTACCATTATCTGTGTGGAAAACGTGTTCTAAATGATTTATTTAATGACAAGACGATGCATAAATATTTATTTTTACAGTTTCCATTCTAAATATATTTTATACCCTTGAAATAATTTCAACAATTAATAAGTTGGATAACAATTCTTGCTTTTTTACATATCGAAAAATATCCGTATATTTAAAGAAACAAAATGTTATAAAAGATAGTTTCTGCGTTGTGTAAAATGTGTAAAAAAATATTAACTCTACAAATAAACACTCTCTTCCTTCCAATTTTCGTCTTCAGTTGTTTCAAGATTTGAGTTTGTATCAGGTACAGTTACCGTATCTGTATCGGCATATATTTCTCAATAAAATTCTTCCGCTCTCTTCAGGATAAGGTCTCGTTGCTTAGTTACAGTATTATCAGAAAGTTTAAGTGCAATGATGTGGCGTTTTCCTAAAGACATATTTTGCTTTAGCTTTTGGAGACTTTTCTATTCTCAATCGTCCTTTGAACCATTTTGTATTATCATTTTTGTATCCATTTCCTGTGGATAATAAATCCCACTCCACTTGTTCTTCCATCTTCCTCTGAACCTCTCCTTTTCTTCTGACTTCGCTTAGCCCTACGATATTCCAATTGATGTGTTTTAGTTCTTCTTGAAGTTTAGTGATATGGGCTTCACTTGATAGTGTTCGAGCGTTGAACGTTGCAATGTTCATCTGAAAGCAACCATTACCGATCCTCCGTGTCCGTATCAAAGCCTCCCTTCTAGGAGCGCTGCTGTAGCCCTGTCCAGGACGTCTTACGGAGAATGTTTTTGTCTTTAACATATTATGTTTTGTTTTGCATATTATCTTGGGGTTTGTGGACAGGGAATAATATGGTCTCCCTTTATACCGCGCTGCCTAAGCGTATTGATATGAGGTTTTATTTCGGGTTTTCTAGCCCTATGACACTCTTTTCGGTGTGCTGGAAGTTTTCTTATTATCTTCCGGTAAAAAAGGATTATTAAGAAAAGGACGATGTAAAGGAAAACATAAATAAATGAGATCTTTGTTGCTTGATTAAATTTATTAATTGGAATTCAGTTTTTTGTCGTCAAATCTGTTGAAGAAAATAATTAAATTCGTAACAAAAATAATGATTCGTAGCAGACATTTTTTTAGAGTTACACTATTTTAATTTCAGTTGAATTATATTTAAAATATAAGTAAGTGGTAGGTGTTAAAACGAACTATAATTTAAAAGAGAAATCTTGAATGTGATGTTTGTGTAGGTATTATTATCGAATTAATAAAAAGCAATCAATTCGCAATGCAAAAATTTTGTGGCTTAATATTTAAAGTAGTAACGTAGAGCTAAATATGTTGCAATTTTTTATACACTTTGTACATCTTCTTTAAAATCATAATTATCAGTCGAAACCCTATTTTATTCCTACTCTGAATAAAATTAGTTGTATAATGTACGTTATTTAACTACGATTGTTTTATCTTACCTATTAATAACTTGGAAGTATTATTTTTTTGAAAATGGTTTTGAAAAATACACCCAAAGTTATAAATTATTCTATCTTGTTTTTAATATTGTGTGGGTATATTAGTGAGATGCAATTTTGTAACGAAATTCTTACGTCCATTATGTATTTCGGAAATCTGTCAATGAATTATTTGAACCATCATTTAATGAATATTATGTAAGCTTCAAATGTATAGTACGAGTATTAATTGATTTTCAATATGCATTAATTAATGCTAAAATCAATATTTCCTCAATGTGAGAGGTCTATCTTCTCTATTCTATAATTCCCCAATGTGAGAGGTCTATCTTCCCTATTCGATATTTCCTCAATGTGAGAGGTCTATCCGATATTTCCTCAATGTGAGA